>CALYDF020010092.1:0-10272 GCA_944474145.2 Dicrocoelium dendriticum
CCTTTAAAATTTTGATCTTTATGCGGAAATATAACATTAGGGGATTTGCATTGAATATTGTGATCTTGCCGTGCATCTTTCTTACCCGAGCTATCATGATAGCCAGCTGTGAGCACTCTTCCTCTAAACTCAACCTGATAAAGAACTATCTTCGATCAACACTTAACGGGTAGTACTCACGGACTTCATAAATAGGGAATTTACCGATAAACTGAATTCTGTTAGTGTTATCAAAATGTTTTCCGCGACTAAAACACGGTAAGGGTGCTTGTAAATGTTGTACACACGAGTGTTGTGACAACGCGAGTACCTGCACTTAAAACAGTGCTCTAAAATGGGATCATTATTGTTGATCTGTGGAATAAGATGTTGTGAAGTTACACGGATTTACAATTGTCAAGGAGGAGCGGAAATTTTGAAAACGCCTCGGGCAGCAAGGGCAGTTGCTACGCTACAGCCACAAGGTGACAGCACATAGTGCGATTGTTTCTGTTCAACTGGGCAAGCGTGGGGCCCGTAACGACCAAAACGCAGTCTTTGAGCTACGCCAAGAAAGCGATCTCTGATTTGACAGGACAAAGGCTGAATCCCAAGTCTATGTTCTTGTTTGGTAACAAAGGAGTTGTCATCATTCATCAGTATACGCCTTATCTAGCGGTGAAAGACACCTCAGCTACTGGGCCACAATACATAAAAAGGGGAAAATGCAACAGGTGTAAGCCAGCTGAGCTACCAGTAACGGATGGGAATCGTTCCGGAAATCTAACAGCCGGCTACTATACGGCAAAACTTATTATACAAAAATTTATGCTAAATGTTGAGGTCGTGATCAAAAGCAAGGCTGTGTGTAGCAGAAGTTAACAGCATGAACGCCATTGAGATCGGCTCCTGACCATGCTAACAAGTACATCCAGCCAAACTTGTTCATCGTCTTTCGGACCACAACCAGGGAACCGAGACGCTCCAACCGAGGCCAGCTTCGAAGTGAGGGCCTTCATTCCTCTGGACCAAGACATCGCTTGGCTACCGCTCCTCTTCTCCCATCCACACCCCGTCGTGCAAACTAGATACGTCGCTCCAGTCGGTCGGCTGGCATACGCAGCAGGTGACCTAGCCATCAGAGCTTGATGCGTAGGGATATTTTAATTGCATAGGTTGAAATTCATCACATCTAAACGCAGTCAGAGAGTCACCACACGTCCGGAAATTCATTGTACAGCCGCTTCATCCTTTCGGCAGTCGTCAGCAGTGTGTATTCCATCTCTTCTCTGTGGGGCACTTGAAACCGCAACTCGACTGAAAACAGTAGTTAATAGACTAGATATCCTACCAAATTAGCACTCAAGATGTCCGCGCATGCAAAACTGTCCATGTCGTAGATCAACCCGACAGATGACTGTAATTGAACTGCGCGGCCTAAACTTGGTCCTTCGATGATCTGACAGGCATTAAAAGCCCTGTTTTGAGGGTGGAATACAACGGATACATACTGTACAGTTTTGGGTTCAAAAGTGTAGACACCGTCCACGCTTGTGTATGTGGACAGCTGTGAAGGGATTCACAGCATGAGGATCAGGGACGCTGCGTGGACGCGTACGAGATAAACACCTAAACACAAGTGCAGAAACACAGAAGATGATATAAACACGACCATGCTCGTACGCACACAAGGAACTTGTTGTGGTGTCTAAAATCTGAGGAGCGCTAAAGTATAAAGTGAATATGAACCATGGAGATATTAAACCTCTTTCTCTTAATCACGGGATGGTCCGAAGAGCAGCTAGCGTTCTGTGATCTCGGACCAATAAGTGTAAGCAGATGGTTAGCGAAAAATAACCAATGAATTGTACCAAATAATATACTGATCCGGATTTGTGCACAGCACAAAATAATCTCTTGTCCCTTAACAGCAAGTTTATGAGGGTTGCCCAGTCTTCGTTTGTTTCAAGGGTTGCTACTATTCGGTTCGTCTGCAGACTGACCCTAGTAGGTAAGAATAATGCTTGCGCCAAACTGAAAGCTCTACTACGGGACCGAGTCTCCAGTACTGAGCACCATTCCGAAATCTACTCTATCTGAGATTTCTAAACGAACCCAAAGCACAGTTATGGTTATTAAATATAAATATAATATATATATTATGCAGGTCAGTCAGAGGTGGGAAACAACTCAGCTATTATGCCACAATACATAAAGGAAAAGGAAAATAAATACGACAGTTGAATGCCAGCTGAGCTACCAGCAACGGATAGGCATCGTTCCGGTAAGCTACCAGCCGGTTACTAGGCACAAGGAAAATTATTATGCTTTACGCTACGAAATGAGATCGTGGATGGAAGGGGAGGCTAAAAAGGATGGGGAGGGACAAAGGAACTCACAGCAGGAACGCCACTGCGGTCCGCTCGTTGCCATGTCAGCAAGTGTATCCAGCCAAACATGTCCATCGTCTTTTGGACCCCCAACCAGGAAGCAGTGACGCTCCAACAGAGGCCAGCTCAGAAGTGAGGGCCTTCATTCCTCTGGACCAAGTCATCGCTTGGCCAACTCTCCTCTTCTTCCATCCACATCCCCGGCGCGCAAACAACACACGTCGCGGAAGTCGGTAGGCTGGCATGCTCAACACATGATCCAGCCATCGGGGGGATAAAAGTGCAGTTGGAACGGGACGGTAAGAGTGAGAAAGCGTAAGCAGGGGAATAAGAAGACTGGAAGGCTTGAGCAGCAGCATCCAAAACCCTATCCACCCTGCTCGATGCAGCAGATAGGGCACCGTTGGTTATCCCCAGCGGTGGCCAAAGCATCCAGAAATTGTTTGAAGAGAAATTCATTGTATTGCTTGGGCAGGATACTGTCAGGTTGCCAAGGCCTAGACAGGAGAACGAGTAGGGTTTTCAACCAAAGCCTTTGGTTCAAAAGCCTGTCCGCAAGGCAGTGGGTTTGTGTTGGGTTACAAGGAGTTCGTTTTAAGGAATAAGGAGTCACCCTCATTCCAACCCCCAACATGGAGGACCAGGTGGCTGAGTTTGTCTGGCCTCTAAACACTGACCAATTTAGTATGAGTGACCCTGAAGGTGCAAAAGCACCACCCAGCATAGCTCAATGGATCGCTGAGGCACACAAACCATTGCACCACGGTAAGGTCCAGCCTCATTGCGATGGGCAGTTATGGTTACATGACGGTTGTCGGACAACAGGCCTCCATCGCCTCAAGCTGATCAATTCGCCCACAGCTTTTGATGGCGCACATCACTGCATGATTGCTAGTAAACCAGATGCGCTGGTCGCTATTCTAACCACGGTCTCGTGCGTATCCACCAGCGACTTGAAATTTCAGCCTCGGGGATCTGCTGGAATTGAAACATGCTGGCTAACAAATCATGGTCGCGATCCGCACATGAGAAATGGTAGTTCGGATTAGAAAATGATGAATGCATTAAGAAAACAGTATAGTAACAAGACTTGCCTTTACTGCGTGGTACAAACTACACACTCTAGGCAGTTAAATCTCCCAACGGAATGTGTCAGAATAGCGGGCTGATATCCAGTGATTTGTCTAGCTTGATTGAGATAAGATAATTCCACGCATCTGTGATGTTCTGAAACGTCTTAGAACTGCCTGAAGTATTGGTGAGTAGTGAGAGTCCGAAAAATGCAGAAGACCAGTGCTATTAGGAATAGGTGTATAATGTTCAAGATTATATATTTTACGGGTTTAAGAAAGATTTCCTTGATTACTGATTACTTGTAGGAAGCAGCAAGTGGTTTTTTCTGTGTAGCTGCATCTAATGTCATTCAAGGACAGAGACTTATTATGTTGTGGTCAGCTCGATATATTTTAAATCAGCAAAGTGTTTGTCCAGGAATTTCTAAAATTCCGACACCGACTTTGCCTCAACTAAGTGCTGCGACTGGTCGTTCCACATCCGAGGTGAAGACAGTAAGATCCGCATCTTTCCGGATGTTCCATGAAGCGAATGTCAGCGAGAAAAAAAGCAATTTAGACGATCGAAACACGGCCAGCTGGTGAAAAACCATTTTAGTTCATGGTGTGCCCGAGCTACCAACACCTAGGGACGAGGAGGCTCATGCTCATGATCTGGAAGAATGGCGGTACATCCGTGAAACTCTATCTGCAGGCGACGTCATCCTTCAGTCAACTTCTAGACTGCCCGTTTCACCTCATTACAAAGGTAATGGGCCAAGGATACTGAAACTTGTGGTTCAGTCCCAGCAGATGGCGGCGAACTTAATGCATAACTGGCATAAAATGCACAATGCACTGCCATCGGAACTACGATTTAAGGTACCATTTATTGAATCGAAGCCACCGGAGGATGTGACACCATCTGTGGCTCAATTTGATAAAATAAACGGAGCCGAAGACACTGCATCAAGATTATCAACCACTGAAAACGACGCTATTGAAGAGCGTTCCGCGTGTGCAGGAACAACGTTAGGCGGACTGCAGGCCCGTGCAAAATATTCATTGAGAAACTGCGCAAAAAACGATCAGGTGCCGGCCTTTCATCGGCCGGCTTAAATCAAACTTTGTGTAATCCTCCACAAGCTCTTTTGGTGTTCAAACAGCTGTCCTGTATGTACACTAAAGCTCAAAGTCTACTTAAGAAACTACCCGAACTGCGACTACGTCAAAGATCCAAATCGTGTGACCTCGTCGCTATAACGGAGACGTGGTTGCGCCCGGATATCACAGACACGGAGGTCGAGCTACCAGGCATGTCCGTCGTTCGGCGCGACCGATCCAGTAAAGGGGACGGGGTGGCTCTGTACTAACACAGTGACCTCCAATGTGAGCCCATAGAAGACGTGTACAGTAATGTGCAGGATACTGTTTGGTGTCGGCTGCGTTTAACAGGCAACGACGTCTGTCTGGTGGCGGTCGTTTATCGACCTCCATCCTCTTCTCCCGAGATGGACTTCAATCTCGCGTCTGCGCTGAGGCTTGTGATCAGCAGGAGATACGGCCATATTCTTATCGCTGGTGACTTCAATATCCACGCTCTGGATGCCCAAGCAACACCTACGGAACAGTTCAAAACGAATCTACAAGACCCTGTCTCCAGTTTTCCGCTTTATGGCCATATCGACAATCCCACCAGATTCAGAGCAGCAGAAAGGCCGTCCATCCTGGACCGGATATTTACCAACGAAGAACTCATGGTCGAGAAAGTAATCATCGCCGCTCCTTTGGGTTGCAGCCATCATGCAGTTTTACTCTTCGATTATATATGCTACGCATAATACCCTGCGGATACTACACGGGAAAGCCGAGTTATCATACGGTACGATGAGCTGGCTCGACTTGCAGAGACAGCCAACTGGAACTTTCTGACAGACGAAGTACCGACAATCGCATGGCCACATTTCGTCAACCAATTTAGCACTCTCGTCGAAGAGGCATCCGAAACGAAGGTTGTCCACTCGAAGAAGACTGTTTCATTTGTGCGAAGTAGGACACGGAAATGTATGGCAGTGAGGAACTCGGTCTGGCGGATCTATAAGGAACACCCGAGCACGGAGAGCTGGACGGCCTATGCAATTCAACGTAATCATTGCACTCAACTCGTTCGTGAGGATAAACTGACATACCAGCAGCACCTGACGGAGCGCATGGTTTCGAATCATAAGCTGCTCTACCAACATGTAAACAACCTGCGCAAGGTAAAACGGGGAATCCCTCCTCTTCAAACGCCAGATGGCATGAAGCTGACTACGGAGGATGCGGCGAACGCCTTGAGGCTGCAATATGCTTCGAACTTTCAATGCATTCCTTGGTCATCTGTTCCTTTGTCGGCAGCTGTTTAACAACCAAAACTTACGCACATAACTTTCACGGAGGGGATGGTATTAAAGAAGTTGTTGTGTATGCGTAAGCACAGCTCTCCTGGAATCGACAACATTCACCCTAAGTCCCTTGTGGTAATGGGAGAAAGTTTAGCAGAGCCTCTGGCACGATTCTTCCAACGCTGCTTCGATCAGATGTATATACCCGAGATGTGGAAATGTGGGACCATAACTCCAATTCACAAGGGCGGTAGCCGTTCTGATCCAGCCAACTACCGTCCTGTAACCCTTCTCCCGGTCCTGTCAAAGGTTATGGAAGCTATTGTTGCTGACGTATTAACAGCCTATCTAGAAGAGTCTGCCTTCCTTGCACATGAACAGCATGGTTTTCGACGGAATCGATCGTGCACCACGAATCTGCTGCTAGCAAGATCGAGTTGGACCAAATTAATTGACAGCGGTGCAGGAATGGACGTGGTCTACCTAGATTTCTCAAAGGCCTTCGATCGACTAGACCACAGAATCTTGATCTGCAAACTTCAGTGCTTCGGCATTGGTGATCCGCTCCTAGGATGGATCACAAGCTTTCTTCTCCACCGGAGCTTAAAGGTAAAAGTGCGTGGGTCCCTGTCCCGCCCAATCCAAGTCGAATGTGGTGTACCACAAGGATCGGTACTGGGGTCACAATTGTTTTTGATGTATATTGACGACATAGCGGCCCTCATTCTTTCCAACTGCATACTCTATGCCGACGACATCAAGGTCTGGAGAGCGATCAATACACCAGACGACTCCGCAATACTTCAAAAGGATCTGGATAAGGTGTATGCGTGGTCAGTTCAGAACCAACTCCCACTCAACACAGAAAAGTGCAGAGTATTACACTTACGTCACCAATCAGCATTTTTCTATAAACTGGGTGACCATGTGCTTCACACAACTGCTGAGGAAAAGGATTTAGGAATCTTGATTCAGTCCGACCTTGGTTGTTCAGCCCAGGCAAAGAAAGCATCGAACGCGAGCATTCGAAATTTGGGCCTTCTCAGGCGCACATTTGGACGCTTCGATCCATCCATCTTTCACCAACTTCTAGGTGCATACATACGACCACACGTGGAGTATGCAATACAAGTCTGGCAGCAGTGGCTGAGGAAAGACCTCTCTGATTTAGAGAAACCTCAACGACGCGCAACGAAGAACGTGAAAGGTTTAAGCCAGTTACGCTACGAAGACAGACTGAGATCGCTCAGGATATTTAGTGGTCAATATCGACGACTACGGGGAGATTTGGTTTTGGCTTATCAGATTCTGACAGACCCCAATCATACCTGCCTCCATCTGCTGGAGCTCAGTAACAACAACAATCTGAGAGGCTATCATCTGAAGCTGGCGGTGCAGTACAGCCGTTTGGAATGTCGACGGAATTTCTTTTCCTTGAATGTTTGTCAAGCCTGGAATGCTCTCGCAGAATCTGTAGTCAGTGCACCAAACCTGATCGAGTTCAAAAATCGAGTTGATAGTGCACTCACTTCATTGCACTATCTCCCATAATACAGTGTAATTTTGAGAGATCCAAAATCCATACTTTAAAAATAATTTTCCCCCACGCAAATTTCAACAGTGGATTTATATTTATATTTTGACGCTTCAAACTCAAACACTTTGCCCCATGCGAATTTCAAGGGGCGGTGACTCTTTTAACCAAATACTCCATACCTCATGATCCCCTCCGGAGTTATAGTGGATTATTATTTTGACACTTCAAACTCGGTGAGTCCACAAGCTTGTAGTGACTCGTTGTTAAACGATTTTACTGAATTGGTTTCAATTGAATTTTTCACACTTCTATGATTTTCGCACTGATCACCCTACGGGATTTTTCAAGCTTTAGCTTTTATACCCGCATAAATCCATTGTTCCATTGTTCCATACATTCACTACTCTGGGTTCGAAATCCACTCGGCATAGTGCATCGGGGTTGCCATTGTAATCGCCTAAACCATCCTGAGCCTTTAATTTACAAATTCTACCGTTAACGAGATCCAACAAGCAATATTGTTAATGGAAGGAAACGAACCATCAAGCCGAGACGAATTTCCAATACAATTGACGAATGACTGCAACGGTTCACTGGTAACGGCTTTTACTTCCCTGTTCGACACCTCTGGATCCGCTGCTACGTATCCGTAAACTTTGACAGGTTGTTTGCATATTCATTTCTTTTCATCATCATCATCATCATTATACATGTCAGTTAGAGATGGTAAAACACCTCCGCTATTGTACCGCAATACATAAAGGAAATACATACATACATACAATACATAAAGGAAAAATAAAATACGACAGTTGAATGCCAGCTGAGCTACCAGCAACGGATACGCATCGTTCCGGTAAGCTACTAGCCGGCTACTAGGCAAAAACAAAAAGTTAATTACGTTTTACCCTACGAAATAAGATCGTAGATGGAGGGGAGGCTAAAAGGGATGAGGAGGGACAAAGAAACTCACAGCAGGAACGCCACTGAGGTCGGATCCTTGCCATTTCAGCAAGTGTATCCAGCCAAACGTGTTCACCGTCTTTTGGACCCCAACCAGGGAGCCGTGAAGCTCCAACCGAAGCCATATCCGAAGTCAGGGACTTCATTCCTCTGGACCAAGTCATCGCTTGGCCACCTCTCCTTTTCTTCCACCCACATCCCTGGTGAGCAAACAACGCACGTCGAGGGAGTCGACGGGCTGGCATGCGCAACACGTGGCCGAGCCATCGGGGCCTGGTGCCTGAAATAACGGTGCTGAGCGGTTCAGTTCCTTTGCCTGTGCCGTAAACAAGGCGTCGAACACGCTCGTTATTTACGCGGTGTTCCCACCACATGTGAGCCAAACTGCGAAGGTACCGGTGGTCGAACGTAAGTAGCCTCTTCATGTCCGCCGATCTTGGGGGCCAGGTTTCGCAACCGTACAGTAAGATCGAAAGTACCGCTGCATTGTACAATCTACCCTTCAGGGCGAGAGTAATGTCGCGCCGTCGCCATAGGTGGCGAAGGTTAGCAAAAGCACTTCGAGCTTTCGCTATACGGTTCGTGATCTCATCTTCAATCCCAAGGGCTTTGATAAAACTTCCCAGGTAATTGAATTTCTTAACTACTTCTGGCTGATTCCCACCAAGGGTCAGCCCAGGGGGCGATCCCTGCCAATCCTGGAGGAACGCTTTGCACTTCGGTGGTGCAAAGCAAAGCCCGAAGCGACTGACAGCCAGTGCTAATCTGTCCAGCGCGGCTTGACACGTCTGGGAGCTGTCACAGATGAGGGCAATGTCGTCTGCATACTCCAAGTCAAGAAGTCGTTCTCCTGGGAGTAGCTCCACACTTTCCAAGTCATGTCCTGTAAATGCAATTTCCATGACTTCGTAAATAGCGAAGTTGAAGAGGAAAGGTGACAGCGGGCATCCTTGTCTCACACCGCTGGAGATATTGAAGGGTGGCGACAGCCTGCTGTAAGCCCTTACTCTGCCCGTGCTACACGCATATAATGCTTGGATAATATTGACATATTTCTCGGGCACCCCTTTCCTGAGTAGACAATTCCAAAGGGCACATCGATCAACCGAATCGAAGGCACCTTTGGTGTCAAGGAACACGACTACGGTGGTCCGCCAATATGTGTGACGGTGCTCCAACAACTGACGCAAGGTGAAGATGTGGTCGATGCAGCCACGACCCCGACGAAATCCGGCTTGCTCTTCACGAATCTGGCTTTCACGAGCGCCAGTCAGTCTGTGGAGAATTATGGACGCGAGTAATTTGGAGGCGATGGAGATCAGACTGATTCCTCTATGGTTGCCGCATTCCGAGCGCGAGCCGCCTTTGAAGATGGGAACAATAACGGAGCGGCTCCAGTCGGTTGGGACAGTTACCTGCTCCCACAGTTTCACTAGTAATTCATGCAAAGCATCAACAAGAGCAGAGCCTCCAAATTTGAAGAGGGCTGGAGGAAGATCATCTGGTCCCGCGGCTTTGTTCAACATCAACAGTCCGATCTCACGTTCGACTTCTGAGCGAAAGGGTGGATCCAAAGGGACAGCCCACGGAGCAGGGCGATCAGTGACCGGCGAATCGAAAAATTCTAGCCGATTAAATTGCTTTTCAAAATGCTCAGCCCAACGCTCCAGACGTTTTGACAAATTGTGGATAGGCTGTCCACTCTCGTCACGTATAGTTTCACTAACACCAGGTCTCATGCTGGCCGTTTCCCGTATCAGACGGAATAACTTACGATGGTTGCCAAGGGCAGCGGGCCACTTCCATCTCTGACGCACGATGAGACCACCAAGATTCGAGGTCTCTCTTCAAGCTAGCACGGAGTTTTGCCCGGAGCTCTTTGCGAGTTTCATTGTGCTCGCTTCCAGCCGGGATTTGCCGGCGAGCATCTATAAGTTCCAGAGACTGCGAAGAGACCCAATGTCCAT
>CALYDF020010093.1:0-10358 GCA_944474145.2 Dicrocoelium dendriticum
GAAAGGCAGTTATGCGGATATATCACCAGAAGTTTTTCCCTAACTGAAGCACGACTTGAGTCATTCAAGACAATAGTACGACCGACTCTGGAATATTGTACTATCGTTCGCAGCCAATTGACTTAGGGGGCTCCACCCCGAGCCTTTGGTTAAATAACCTACCCGCAAGGCAGCGGGGCGAATTTAGAGAATCGCACCCATTGCGAGGCGTTGACTGAATGATCAGCTCATGCGCCTTCGGCGTGGGCAACCGGGTAGTATCACGCCCTCTCACAAAACCATGAACTTCACTACAACGCGCTCATCAGCTACTGTTCCTACTTCTCACTTTCACGCTACTCCATCACACGCCAATTGTTTGTTTGCAAACAATCCTCACTTTCGGTTACCCGATTCATCTGTTCAACAATTTGGCTGCGATTCCGGTTGCTCCGCAGATCAAGGAATTCAACCTATGGCTCTCCTTCGTCCCCGATCCTCTTTCCGTCTGGCGTGCTTCAACGTCCGGACACTCATGCTGATTGGACAGCAAGCCGGTCTAGCGCGCACCTCAGATTCCCTAGACATTGATGTCTGCTGCCTTTCAGAAACCCGTTTGCAACATCCCAGCACTGTGCTTACATTGACATCCTCCACCGACCACAATGCCAGATATCACCTGCGTCTTTCTGGAGATCCAGAAGCAAGCTCAGCGGGTTTGGCTGGTGTAGGTATAGCACTGAGTGGCAAGGCCGAGGCGGCACTACTGGACTGGTTCCCGATTAACAGCCGACTATGTGCAGTTCGGCTTCGGGGTTCATGTAAAATCAACAAGCACCGCGAAGAGAGACGCAACTTGTTTGTGATCTCTGTGTACGCTCCAACTGACTGCAGTGGCGACTCGGTCAAGGGCGATTTCTACCGAGATCTACAACAGCTCTTGACTAATGCCAAACAGTCGGATGTCGTTATCCTTGTTGGGGATTTTAATGCACGGGTTGACCGCCTGTTACCATACGAACGCCACCTTGGTGGTCATCACGCGCTCGATGAGAACCGCTCTGATAACGGAGACTTCTCACGTTGTGCGAGGACAACCGTCTGTTTCTTTTGAGCACTAGCTTCAGGCGTACGAAGAAGCGTTCCGCAACGTGGCGTCCCCCTTCTTCAACACAACCGTGGTCTCAAATTGATCACATCGCGACTAGCTTCAGATGGCGCTGCAGCGTACTGGACTGCAGGTCCTTTTGGTCCACCTTCGTCTACTCAGATCATGCTCTGGTCTGCGCGAAAATCTCTATGTGTTTTGGAGGATCCCGAAACACGAAGCACCGCAAGATTGATGTAAACAGATTAGCTGATTCCTCTGTCCAGGCGAGCTATCAGTCTTCACTGGCATATGCACTCAGTTGCAATCCACTGCAAAAGTGAAACAACACTGGATTTGTATACGGAAAGTGATGACCATTTCCGGACAGTCACGCTGCGATCTAACTCGACGCCCTTTGAAGTCTTAGGTCTCTGCTCGTTCTCTGGAGCTGTTCGAACGTCGCAAAGATATCCCGCGGAATCAGATTGCAACGAGCGGTGCCGTTCTACCAACCGGCTGCTCAAGCAAAGCCTACGCAAGGATTTCGAGACATGGTGGTCTGAGCGTGCTTTAGAGATGGAGACGGTTGCCCTCTCTGGTAACACTCGCAGGCTTTTCCAATTCATTCGGTCCACGGGCCTCAGGAAGCCGGGTGTCAGTGAGGTCATTTGTGAGGTGGATGAGTCTCCGATCACCAACCAACAGAGGCGTATGGACCGCTGGGCCGAGCACTTTCACTCGCAGTTCAACTGGCCTCCACCATCAATCAGTACATGCAGTACACCTTGCTGTCCACCCTGGCTCGTCCCATTGAATCCACCCAGCGAAGCAGAAGTCTGCCTCGAGATTCGACGCTTGAAGCGCTTCAGGGCTGCCGGCTTAGACGGACTTCCTCCGGAGCTATTCAAGTATGGCGGTGTGGCAGTCATTAACCAGCTAACCGCGCTGTTCGCAAAAATTTGGCATGAAGAGAAGGTGCCTTCCTCAGTTATCGTCCCAGTTTTCAAGAAAGGCGCTCGCACTTCATGTGCAAATCACCGCGGGATTAGTCTTATTTCGGTTGCCTCTAAGCTGTTGGCATCCATTCTACTTCGTAGACTATCCCCAGTACGTGAATCATACTACCGTGAAGAACAAGCTGGTTTCCGTCCTGGCCGCGGATGCGTGGATCAAATCTTCACGCTCCGCCAGCTATTCGAACATCGCCACATTTATCACAGGCCCACTATCGTTGCATTCCTAGACATATGTGCCGCGTTTGACTCCGTTGATCGACCTGCTTTATGGCGTTGCTTACTAAAGAACGGGGTGCCAGAGAAATATACCGCCATCTTACGAGCACTTTACCTTCATACATCCGGCAGAGTGAGGGTCTATGGCAAGCTTTCCTCGCAATTCGCTGTCAATAGCGGTGTGCGACAGGGCTGCCCTATGTCCCCATTCCTCTTCAACTTCGCAATCGAAGACGTTCTGTCGAATGCCATAGAAGGTTTCCAACATTTTGGCCTAGAGCTTCTACCGGGTGAACGCGCGACCGACTTAGATTATGCTGATGTTATCGCCTTACTTGGTGACGATCCTCAGGGTATGCAACTCATTCTGGATCGTTTGGCGGTTGAAGCATCTAAATATGGCATGAGCTTCGCCCCATCGAAGTGTAAAGTACTGCTCAAGGATTGGCTTTCACCTGCACCCGTGCTCACTCTCCAAGGTGCACAACTTGAACAGGTAGATAGTTTCGTCTACCTTGGGGGCTGTGTTTCTGCTGACGGCACTATCAACAAAGAAGTTTCTCTTCGTATCGCTAAAGCTCGATCAGCATTTGTCAATCTGAGGCACTTGTGTCGTCGTCGCGACGTCTCATTCTCACTACAGAGCCGAGTTTACAGCGCGTCAGTTCGCTCAGTATTGTTGTATGGGAGCGAGTCCTGGCCGATTCGCATGGAAGACATGCGTCGTCTTTCTGCGTTCGATAACGGTTGCTTAAGGAGGATCGCTCGTGTTTGGTGGCAACATCGAGTTACCAGTAATGACGTTCGACGTCGCGTCTTGGGGAATGCAAGTATTTCCTTCAACAAACTGGTTTTGTTGCGCCAGTTAAGATGGCTCGGTCATGTCCTACGCATGGCACCTGAGCGTCTACCGCGTCGCGCTCTATTCGCTCGTCAAGGACCTGGCTGGAAGCGACCGCGTGGTGGTCAGCCTTCCACTTGGCGGCAGCACATGAAATCGCTGACGTCGCGTCTAGCCGCTGTTGGACCCATACGTCTTCCAGGATGGTGACCCAAAGATGAGGAGTGCCAATGGCTTAGGACTCTTGAAGACATGGCCCGCAACCGGAATCAGTGGAAGTATTGTGTACAGTATTGTGTTGATTCACATGTTTAATACTACAAACATTGAAAATGACAAAAAAAGAAAAATCGGCGTGTGACAAACAGACTAAAAATGTTTTGTTCTGTATTTTTGTCAAAATATTCCATTTTCTTGCGACATATTAGCTGAAGTGTGTTGCCCACCTTCAACTAGCATGCCACGACGATTATGACGCAATGACTGTCTCTTGTCCACTGATTTCCATGGCTTTGTTGGCTCTATGTCTAGTTACTAGACTGTTGAGATTACTACTACTACCACTCACAGCCAATTGAGAAAGAAAGACAGACCGGCTCTGGAAAATGTCCAACGATCATTTACCAAGCTGATCATGGCGCGCTGCTCAAACCTGACTTATTATGATCGCTGTCGAAAACTCCAACTGGATCCACTTTGGCTGAGACGCTTAAAGAACAAGTTCCTTCTCTTCTACAACATTATCAACCAACGAATTTACGCAGACAGTACCGCACTTGAACTACGGAAGACTGCAGTCTACCCCACACGTAATGGCGGCTGCTTGATACGTACAAACCTTTCAAGTCATAAAACTCGGTCGAATTTCTTAGTGAGATACACTGATCTGTGGAACAAATTACCCCTACAGCTACGCATGTGTACAAGCCATGTCACGTTTCGAAATCTCCTTCAGACATTCCTCACTATACCAAATGCTTTGAAGATATATGACTCACGGCAAACTCTAGAAACATTGACAGAAGCTGGTATGAAAAACATATGAGAAGATATTTGCTTACAGCTAGCTTACTCACTACATGTCATTACGTACCATACCAAATCCCGTGTCTTTGCAGCCTAGTAGTCCCTCTCTCTTATCTACTCCTGATGATACAAACATCCGTAAATTTAACATATGAGGTGCACGGGTCTAGCACCCAAGGAAAAAAAATCATGATCCGAAATTCTATTAACAAACTTTTCTTTAATATTATGAAACGTATTCACCATACAAATGATCGCTCCCACTTATGGGGCCGTGTACAGTCTGTCGGTAAATATACTACTTTATTATATATATATATATATATATATATATATATATATATATATATATATATATATATATATATATATATATATATATATATATATATATATCTTATCGAGGTACGCTGATATGCGAGTTGAGTAGGCGCTCACTGGAGACAATTGATGGTCACTGGTCACATCTTCACCAGACCTTACTAGCAGCAGGCAAACCCTCATGTGGTAAGTCTAATCGCCAACATGGACATTGGGTCTCTTCGCAATCTCTGGAACTTATAGATGCTCGCCGACATATTCCGGCCGGAAGCGAACACAATGAAACTCGCAAAGAGCTCCGGGCAAAACTCCGTACTAGCTTGCAGAGAGATCGCGAATCCCGGTGGTGTCTTCGTGCGTCAGAGATGGAAATGACCGCTGCACTTGGTAACCATCGTAAGTTATTCCGGCTGATAGGGGAAACGGGCAACAGGAGACCTGGTGTTAGGGAAACTATACGTGAGGAGAGTGGACAGCCTATCCACAACTTGCCAAAACGCTTGGACCATTGGGCTGAACATTTTACAAAGCAATTTAATCGGCTAGCATTATTAAATTTCTCGCCGGCCACTGACCTCCCCGCTCCGTGGGCTGTCCCTTTGGATCCACCCTCTCGTTCTGAAGTCGAACGTGAGATCAGACTGTTGAAGTTGAACAAAGCCGCGCGACCAGATGATCTTCCTCCAGCCCTCTTCAAATTCGGAGGCTCTGCTCTTATTGCTCCTTTACATGAATTACCAGTGAAGCCGTGGGAGCAGGAGACTGTCCCAACCGATTGGAGCCGCTCCGTTATTGTTCCCATCTTCAAAGGAGGCTCGCGTTCGGAATGCAGCAACCATTAAGGTATCAATCTGATCTCTATTGCCTCCAAATTACTCGCCTCCATTACTCTTGACAGTCTGACTGGCGCTCGTGAAATCCAGATTGGTGAGGAGCAAGCCGGGTTTCGTCGGCGTCGTGGCGTCAGTTGTTGGAGCACCGTCACACACATTGGCGGCCCACCGTAGTCGTGTTCCTTGACATCAAAGGTGCCTTCGATTCGATCGATCGATGTGCACTTTGGAACTGTCTACTCAGGTAAGCTGTGGCCGAGAAATATGTATTATCCAAGCATTATACGCGCGTAGCACGGGCAGAGTGAGAGCTTACGGCAAACTGTTGTAGCCCTTTACTATCTCCAGCGGTTTGAGACAACGATGCCTGCTGTCACCTTTCCTCTTCAACTTCGCTATTGACGAAGTCATGGAGATCGCATTTACAGGACATGACTTGGAAGGTGTGGAGCTACTCCCAGGAGAACGACTTCTTGACTTAGAGTATGCAGACGACATTGCCCTCATCTGTGACAGCTCTCAGACGTGCCAAGCCGCGCTAAACAGGTTAGCACTGGCGGTCAGCCGCTTCGGGCTTTGCTTTGCACCATCGAAATGCAAAGCGTTCCTCCAAGATTGGCAAGGATCGCCTCCTGCGCTGACCCTTGGTGGAGATCAGCTGGAAGTCGTTCAGAAATTCAACTACCTGGGAAGTTGTATTAGCTCCCTTTGGATCGAAGGCGGCATCACGAACCGTATAGCAAAAGCTCGAAGTCTATGATGATGATGACCGCGGGAGCAGTCTTATTTCTGTTGCCTCTAAGTTATTGGCATCCATTCTGCTTCGCAGACTATCCCCAGTACGTGAATCATACTACCGTGAAGAACAAGCTGGTGGTGGCTAGATCCTGACAGATGGTCTACCCACTGCTGCTACTGTTGAGCCATATTCTCATGTTCTGGGCGCCTCCTCGTGGCGACCGCTGGGTGGGAGTTGGGTTTCGCCTTTCTCCCTGCTAAGATCCAGGACACCAATCCGCATGAGTCGGCTAACTGACCATGTGCTAGACCCGCTGCCTTTCGGGTGTTCATTTAATCGAAGGCTTTGGCTGAGGACCCGAGTCGTTCTCCTGTCAGGATTGCGCGCCCTGGTAGTATGCTAGTCCATCCTCTTCGGAGGTTAGGAATTGGTCGATGGCCCTCTTCCCGTAAAACCTAACCATGGGAGAAAACAGGTTTGCGGGTTATCAGCTCACAGCTCGATGGGCGCAGAGCACGAGTGCCACGCATTGTCTCTGACGGTGGGAGGACACCTCCGGGTGTTCAATGGTTTGCTACTGCCCGCCTCAAGCCAGGCAGCCCCTTGTCAAATTGGTGCAAACCCGCCAAAAGCCCACCTGCGTCTGGCCGTGGTCGCAGGTGCGTATCCTACTACGGTCGCAAAACATAATAATTGTTCCAGTACCTCCAAGACAGCGTGTGACGGCCGTCAAGCAGACCCAAAACTGTCTCTGTAATCACATTTCCGAGCTGGATCTGCTCCCCACTGCATTGTGTCTCAGGTTATTGAGCCAAAGGCTCCGGGTGGAGTCCCTCAAGCAAACCTCCAAATCACCCACTGCCTTGTGGGTCAGGCTATTGAGCCAAAGGCTCCGGGTGGAGTCCCTCAAGCAAACCTCCAAATCACCCACTGCCTTGTGGGTCAGCCTATTGAGCCAAAGGCTCCGGGTGGAGTCCCTCAAGCAAGCCTCCAAATCACCCACTGCCTTGTGGATCAGCCTATTGAGCCAAAGGCTCCGGGTGGAGTCCCTCAAACAAACCTCCGAAGCACAACGACCACCTCGCGTGCGATTGCCCACCAATGCAATCGTATGCCTGCGCGCAAAGCACTCAGCATCGGGTGCTGGAACGTGCGCACACTACTGGACCGGTACTCCAGCGAGCGACGCACTGCACTGGTCGCGATGGAGCTGGCGCGCTACAACATCGATATTGCGGCGCTCAGCGAAACTCGGCTCGCTGAGCAAGGTAAGTTGCATGAAGCAGGTGCTGGCTACACATTCTACTGGGTGGGCAACGCGCCTCAGCACCACGTGAACATGGATCGGATTTGCAATATCCGATCGCCTGAATAGCCAGCTGGTAAGTGAAACCAACGGGGCATCAGCGCGCGACTGATGACTGTTCGCCTACGACTCGGAAGTGGTAAGTTTGCTACTTTTATAAGCACGTACGGTCCTACCATGTGTTATCGTGATGACACGCGTGATCCTTTCTACATCAGCGTTCCTTCGTGCTACGGTCTGTGCCGAGAAGCGACCGACTATTTCTGCTGGGTGATTTCAACACGCGCGTTGGGCGTGGTGCATCGATGGGGACAGATGTCATCCGTGCGCATAGTATTGGTTTAGCGAATGCGAACGGCGACAGAGTGCTCTCACTGTGTGCCACTCACGGCCTGACGATCACGAACACTCGGTTTGCACTGAGTGCGAGTAATATGGCAACTTGGACGCACCCACGGAGTGGTCACGCTCATCTGCTCGATTATGTCATCGCACGTCAGCGTGATATGCGTGAAGTTCGCATGACACGTGTACTGCGTGGAGCTGAGTCTGGCACTGGTCACAAATTGGTGCGGACCAAACTGCAGATATATTTTCGTAAATCCATGTATTGCGCTCCCGCCGTGAGTCCGCGTACATTTAACATTCTCTCCCTCAGTACTGTGGCGAAACGTATTGAGCTGGCGAAGGCGATGGCTGCACGACTGCGTGATTTGGAATGCATAGCCACAGTAGGCGACCTGTGGCACCACTTTCGTAACCAGGTGACGGGTGCTGCCTTAGAGACCATCGGGCGCACAAACTGTAAGCGGCCTGATTGGTTTGGTGAGAAAGGTGCGAGGATTGGTGATTGATGTGCAAGAACGCATCGTTCGCTGCACATTTGGAAGACCTTGTGATTTGGGATAGAATAGTCACTTTCGGAAAATATTCAACTTTGCAATATTGCTGTTTGTTTGCAACTGTGCGATTTTTGTACACGGAGCGGATGAGTTGCAGCACATGACTAATGCCCTGGCTTCCAAAGCGGCCAGATTCGTGTTCACCATCCACACAGACAGAACCGTCCGTCCTTTTCAGCCTTCACCGGAGGTGCAATCTGCGATATTGCCGCAACTCAGCATTGGTGGCGAGGTCTTGGTAACCGTCTCTCGCTTCTGCTACCTTGAGAGTTTGGTTTCGATTGAGCAGCGAATATACAGTGAGATGTGTGTCCATGTATCAATACCAGCGGCGGCATTTGGGTAGCTGGAATTCCGAGTGTGGAACAATCAGTAGGTTACTGTCGGTACGAAGCTGGCGGTGTAAAAATCCGTGGTGGTGTCCGTTCTTCTATACGGCAGCGAATCGTGGACGAGTTGTGCCATCTCGTGAGCGGTTCCATCAACAGTGTTTGCGACGGATTCTGCGCATCGGTTGGTGCGACAATTGCACACGCGGAGGTGTTGCGCCGAAGGGGAGTATGTGCAGTAGACTACATACTTTTACTGGGACACATGAGGTGGCTCAGTCATGTGAACCGTATTGGTTCGACGCGAATTCGGAAACAATTATTAGATGGTCAGCTGAATATCGGGAAATGGCATGCAGGGAAACCGAGTCTTCGTTACCAGGACATGTTTCAATTGATCCTATCACGTTCTAATTTTGATTTCAGGCCATGGGAATCGAAGGCGGTTGATCGGTGTGCATGGTGAGATCTGATAACGTTGGCATTTACTGAGGTGCAATAGAAAGCCCCCATGCATGCGGAAAAAAGCGGCAAGTGCGGAAGTGGCAGGCGCCTATGACCTTTACTTCATCGACGTCGAGCGCTTGGTGCTGTAGCACATGCGGCTCCGCGTGCCTGAGTCAGGCAGGTCTAGTTAGCCACGAGCGAGGCAACTCAGGACCAGGATCAAAACGACGATGGTTGCTGCTGAGAACGTAGACAGAAACAGCGCAGCGTTTGTAGGTACGCTGCATTCGAGTTACTGACGGCGTGCTTGCGTGCTGAGTTTCTTTATTTCAGATGATTGGTTTACTATGGTATCTCGATCCATTTGTTACCCCATCTTAATGTTTACCGGAATAATCTTTTATCAACTTACACATGTCGCTTAATCTAATTGTGGTTAAGTACGTTAATAGTTGCGCGTTTGTGGCATTTTCAATATATATATATATATACATATATATATATACATATATATATATCGCAAATTATTCGCATTATAGCAGACTGTTGGATTTCGAATTTCGAAATATTCCCTACAGGTTAAAAACAATGTGGAAAGGCTTTTTACCCAATGTAGTCCCCCACATTGTGTAAGCTTCGGTTTCTTCTTGTAAATGTTTTCATGGTTCATAAACACTAACTAGGCTTAAAGAATGTACACTGGTGATGCTTATCGGTGATTAATCGACTGTTCTTCGATTCCTCAGACGTCAAGGGTTGACCGATTTCATGTGGTTCAGTTGAAATGCCAGTTGACCAGGGCATGATATGCTAATTCTAAGTTGAAGGATAGTTTCTTTTACTATGAAAGAGTCATAGCAATATACTAGTGCCACCTGTAAACATAACATGTCAGCAATAAACGTTATGAAATTTTATGTGATGAATTGAATTGTCTGCGTTTCCGCATTCATTCCAGCAGATTCCCGAAGTTTCAGAACTTGCAAAAATGCTGACAAACATGCAGGCTTTGAGTGTAGATAACACTCTGACTCGAAAACATGGTAAGTACATTCTGTTCAGTCTGAGTGTTTCTTGAGTTTTATGTCTATCTTACAATGCATAGGGCCTTAGTTATGCTAGCTTTCACTTGTCCATAGGCAAACCGATCTCACATACCGTCCAAAGGTTCATGCAAAAAAGTGTATTAGGCACTTTACCACTTTTTGGAGTATAACGTGAATAATGTCACCATCGGCGCAAAAGCATTCAATGATTATCAGTGCTATGTAGCTATAGAGCTGACTGAGTTCCTAGTATCACATATTAACCAA
>CALYDF020010094.1:0-10272 GCA_944474145.2 Dicrocoelium dendriticum
GCACCCACGCTAACCATAGTTAAAAGTCGGTTGCATGCCGCACTCCGCCAGTTACATTTTGTTACTTGACGCTACTCTCCATCCTTCTCCCTGGAAACACCTTGCATTTAGTATTTTTCGTCTATTGAAACTATGGAAACACTTGGAGGGCAGGGCTACTACATTACATACCATAAGTCTATTATTTTGACACTAGAACTATTAACTGCATCATTTTCATTAACATTTTTCGATAACCCACAAGTCTACCTAACGGAGCTTGTAAAACAGTGTTTCTTAAACCGTATAAAATCATTGTTCATTGATTTTAGTCGACAGCCCCTGCTTAGCTCTTCGGAGCGATCAGAAAATTTTTTAATGGCACGATTACACTTGACTGAATCGATGTTGGAGCGGGTGGTGAAAACCAAACGTTCTGCAAGGGTTTCCGAAGGCATCACTCACGGACCTCTATTAATTGAACCAACACACTTGAACTAATCTAAATATAATCGGAATAGATGTGCTTATCTCCATTGGTACAAATGCGGCATATTACAGTCACATTCCAATCTTTAAGTAGAATGCAGCTTGCGAGACTCATTAAACAACCCCCTAACGGATTCGTAACTTCTATTTGCCTGTTCACATAACAACGTGAGATGAGTACAATCATCAGTAGCTTTAGTGGGATTTTACTAACGCGACAGTGAAGGTACCCGAGCCACTGCTACACCGATAGCTCTTAATAGGGAGTCTTATTGAACTCTTATCCAAATCCGTAGCAAACGGGACCGGGACAAAAGTCCCCGTATGCTACTATCCAGACAGACAGGCCTTATCCTACTAGTTTTTCGCGACAATCCCATCAGGTCCGTATTGCACCAGGATCAATGAGTTAACACGGCTTTACCTTCTGACAAAAGCTATTAATCACTTCGGATTGGTGATGAGGAGTTTAGTGATTGACTTCTATAGCGAAGTCGAGTAGTCGTTAGATGCTTGTAGGACTAGTAAATACTAATCCAAGACGATGCGCGAAAGTAAGCGCGGATATCAGAAGGCAATTGGAGTCGGACACAGCGGACTGTATTCGATGGGCTCCAAGAAGACCGTGGACAGATGAAGCGAGACAAGAGCAAACACGTGAGCGTGGTCATATTGTTTTTACAAATAGCATTTTGGTCAGCTAACTGTACATCCTTCCGCTTCCACTTTCAGCAGCTACTCAAATGGTGATGTCCACATACTCGGTTTTGTTACGGTTTCGATGTGTCTTATAAACAGCAGGAAACGTGAAGTTGTAGTTTACGTCTCTAAAACTGATAGTAAGCCGCTATTGGGACGTAATGCCATGGCCTTATTGAACCTATCACCAGGCGTCAGCCGGATGACCATTGCCAGCATCAACCTTTATTCGTTGCGTTCCAGTTACCCAAATCACTTTCTTCCGGATATTGGTAGTATCCCAAAAGCAATGCACCGCATTCGCTTGAGTGCGGATTACAAACGTTTCAGCATTTCTCAACCTAAGCCTGTACCTCTGGCCAAGCGAGAGTTGTCGCTAGCTTTAAAAAAAATATGGTCACGAGACTTGATAGAACGCAAACAGTGTTCTGAATGGGTTCATTCACTAGTTTCCGTTCAAAAGAAAGATGGTTCTATTCGTGCATGCACTGACCTTCGAGCGCTTAATCGACATATACTTGTGGACAAATTCCCTCTGCCTTCTTTCGACGAGTTGATGGTTAAGCTATCAAACGCCAAACTTTTCTCAAAGCTGGATACTCGCAGTGCATACTACCACATGTCACTGACTCCAGATTGCCGACATTTGACTGCTTTCCTCACGCAAGACGGTTGGTATCAATACAAAGTACTACCAACAAGACTTAGTAGTGCCCCGCC
This sequence comes from Dicrocoelium dendriticum, assembly GCA_944474145.2. Classification (NCBI taxonomy): domain Eukaryota; kingdom Metazoa; phylum Platyhelminthes; class Trematoda; order Plagiorchiida; family Dicrocoeliidae; genus Dicrocoelium; species Dicrocoelium dendriticum. The sequence goes on from CALYDF020010094.1 coordinate 1,888, forward strand.
AGTTTGACAGAAATTTATTACTCTATTGTTATCAGATCTCAAAGGAGGTGTTGTGTATATGGATGATCAAGGACATCAATCTGAGTCAAACAATTGTTTTCAATGATACATCTACAGGCCGGTACAATCATTTAAGGCTAAATTACAAAGGGATGGATAGTGATTGGTTCGGGGGTTTGTTCTGAACTGACTCGGTCAATGGTTAGACAGCGAATAGTTCGCCGCTGTCTCATGCACACAGATCGATTGAGGGTTACGAAATCACATGGCCTGACCCGATGTCTGGGTGACGGCTAGGCTGATGGTTGTTCGGCCAGGGCAGGTATAGAGATTGAACAAACTTTTTCTGCGAGCACAGCGGGGGTTGGAATATGCGGATCGCAATGGCATCCGCAGTGGCGAGCATCCTTAACCGCGTACCTTTCGATTTGCTCATTGGAACCTGATAAATCACAGTAAAAGCATTCGGGAGGTTAACCTGGTGACCAGATTCAAAAAGATGAGATAAGATACCGCTTGTAAGTACTCCGGTGCCCCCGTTCAACAACCATGTAGGGCTATGTTCCTTAATGCGACGTGACAGTTGACGAGCCGTCCGACCAATGTATGTTGCCCCACAAGTGCACTCAGATCGGTAGATAACGTAAGAAGAGGTCAGCTTCGGCAGTCTGTCCTTGTTGCACACAGGAATTAGCTGATTCGTGGCGAAGATGCATCGTAACTCCGCAGCCGGAAACGTGTTCTTTATCGACTGCGTCAGTTTCCTTGTTAAGAGTTCACTAACTGTATCACCTTTAAAATCAAGGCGGATGAAGTGGGCCTTTTGCGCGACTACGTCCTTAACGACCGGTGTTATTTTGGGCTGCATGTTGCGCTGAATGAATCTTTTTGGATAACCATTTTCACGCAAGGTGTTGTGGATGGATTTCATCTCATCCTCCAGCGCGTCCTCTGAACATATCTTTCTCGCCCTTGAGGTGAGACAATGTACTAAGTTACGCTTGTGTTTAAGCGGTACAAAACTACTGAACTTTGTATACTGACCTGTCCACGTCTTCTTTCTGTTTGTCTTCCTTAAAATGGAACTGTCAGTTCGTCTACTAAGGTGTACATCCAGAAATGAGAGTTGGCCATCTTGTTCAAGTTCGTAGGTGAACTTAATCGCCGGGTGCGCACCATTAAACTCTCCCAATATATCCTCCAGAGAGATATCTTTGCGGGTTATGCGGAAAATGTCATCCATATAACGATAGTAATGGTCGAAACAATCTATAAGTGGCCCCAGTGATTCAGTTTCTAGTTTGGCAAGAAAAATATCTGCCAGCACTGGTCCGAATGGGGACCCCATTGCGACCCCATCATTCTGCCGATAATATATTCCGTCGAAAAGAAACTGAATGTTGTAGGTGCATCTCAGAAGTAATTCTTTCAGGCTTGGTAAGTGTATAGCTAAATGAATGCTGTTATCATGCACATAGTTGCATAGATATTCTATTGTCTCTAGTAGCGGGGCATTCGTGAATAAAGAAGCTACATCAAGAAGCTACATATGGATGATATTTGTGTTTTTGGTAGTAACCCCACCTAACATCAGGAAAACCTTCATAATGGGCTGCATATACTGAGTGAACTAAATCTTTGCCTAAATACCTACAAATGCCAATACGCTGTAACGGAGGTCGAGTTTATTGGACATGTTATTTCTACCTCGGGTATTAAGCCTAATGTGCAGAACACCAGAACCATTCTCTATTGGCCAAAACCATGCAATGTTACACCGATGAAACCTTTATTGGGTTTGTGTTCTCATTACCTAAGAAATTTACCGCATTTTGCGACTATTGGCGAGCCGTTACGGAGGTTGACGCGCCAAAAACAGGAGTTTCATTGGGCCACTGAACAAGACAATGCTTACATGACCATACGAGCGATGATTGAATCCACTCCCACGGTAGTGATCTTCAATGAGCACTGTCCAACGTTTGTTTCAACAGATGCTTCAGATGTTGGCTTGGGTGCAGTTCTGTCCCATCTGCGCGATGGCGAGGAGAAAGTGACTGCGTACGCATCGCGTACCCTGTCTGATACTAAAATAATTTATTCCACCTACGAGAAGGAGGCCCTTGCATGCGTCTGGGCATATGAGAAATGGCACTTATTCGGACGTCGATTCACTTTGCGCACCGATCGTCCTGCTCTTACAACGCTACTAAATCGGTGTAACAAAGGCCAAGAGGCGATACGCTTGAGTCGCTGGTACTCACGTTTATTGAAATATGATTATGAAATAAAATACGTGCTATGGTGCTTCAACCAACTTGCAGATGCCCTGTCGGGACTCCCACTGTCCAACGTAGGGGAAAACGAGGACTTAGAGGAGGTAACAACGATAGCGCAGCTCTCAGAGGGAACACCTACAATAACATTTGACCTGATACGAGATTACACTGACAAAGACTTTGTGCTAGCGAAGCCTCGGGAGTATATATCCACTTCATGGCCCAGTCGTACCAAGATCCAACCTGAGTTACTTCCATACTATACCCTACGGCACGAGCTTTCTACTTTAAGCAACTGCATTATTAGTGGCCAGCAGTTTGCGGTCTCTGCAACCCTTGTTCCTATGGTAGCTACATGTGTGCATGAAGTTCATCCAGGAATTGTGCGAACAAAAGCTCGGATCCGACAATACTATTGGTGGCCGAAGTTGGATTCCAGCGTTGAGACGGTTATTCGGGAATGCTTCGCGTGCCAACAATCCGATAAGAGTGCGAGGCCCCTGAATGCTCCAGTCCAATCTATCGTGTACCCATTGAAGTCATGGATAAATATTGCCATCGATATTATGGGCACGTTTGCCAATGTATCCCCGCAGAAACGAAACGTGCTAGTGATTACATGTTTCTACAGCAAACGGCAAGAGGCTATTCCATGCGTGGACGTAACTACAGCCGTCATCATTGGCTCCGTTGTGTGTTTGCAAGATATGGTTTGACAAGAAATAGTTACTGATAACGGCCCACAGTTTCGTAGTAACGAGTATGCTGAATTCCTAAGGCGCAATGGTATCAGACACACGAGGACTGTACCTTATAATCCTGCAGCGAATGAACTCCTCGAACGACTTAATCGTACTTTGAAAAAATCTCTGCAGGTCCTTCGGCTTGCGGGAGAATCTGCATTGGAGGTATACAGAACCCCTCCACGTACTGCAGCGGCAACGACCCCCTCGGAGCTAGTGTTAGAGCGAACAAGTCGAACTCGATTAAATGCATCCCTTTACACCGCCGGATCACAGAGAATAAGGAGAACGTATTCTCCAGGGACATTTGTTCGTGTGAGCCTAAACTATTCCCGGCAAGGAGGTAATACGTTCGGACCACAGATCTGTGTGGCATCTGTGTGCACGCCAGAGGCTTACAAGTTGGCTGATGGGACAAAGGTGAATGCAAGACGGCTGCATACGGCGCTTTCCCAGTGTGCTATTGAACAAACACACCCACATCACAGCGCTCGGTACAAACTAATACAAACTTACGACGTTCCGGTCGGATACGCCTCCCTGTCTACCGATACGCTTTAACGGATAACACCACATGACAGTTCCTCGGGGTACTGACATTAAAGTTGATCGTTCATGGACATGTAGTGCCTATATTTTTACGAACAGAGGAGGGGACGATGTCTTGTTCAAATACATTGCTTTGCCTTTGCCCTCGATTCGCTTATCCTACTCACACTTCTGTTCAGCACTCGTTAGCCTACCATGTACTCCTGCATTTGACTAAATGCAATTCGAACTTCTACTAATTTAATTGTACTGCGCGTGTGTGCAAACTGTTTTCTCCATACATACGTTCCGGTGCTGCTCTGGTCTGCCACTTTTTCCGGATACAACTGTCACATCCAGCTACCTATCAAGCAAAGATCAGGCGGCGTCGGCGAGACAGCTTTCTATCGGCTTTCACGTCCCCGCGTCATAATCAGCCATTACACCGCGGACAAATCAGCACCAAACACACTTTAAACAGGCAATCCGACTAGGATGCGGCTGCTGACGAGCTACTGGTGTCAACTGCGACCCATGTCCTGTAAACTCTCAAGCCAAGCACGAGGCGGGTCACGTGGACTCCAGCCCGGAAGGCGAGACGGACCAACGGCACCGAGTTTGATCGTCAGTGACTTCATTTCACGCTATCAAGTCAACTTCTATCTACTTAGAGTCCTGCGCCGCTGCAGCTGGCAGGCAAAGCAAAGCGCTCATCGATAAGCGGTGACCAGGCATACGTAGCCCGTGCCCAAGCCAACGTAAGTTATTTAGTACTATCTGTTGTTCCAGGGAACTAGCCTGCTTATCCCTGCCTAATACTTGCCTGCACACATCATCGTTGCCGACAGGCTGGTACCATCCGACTCCAGCAATGCTTCGCAGACAACGATGATCAATGACTTGGATGCGCCTTGGGTCCTCACATCGGAGGGCCAAGTCTCGCTTACACAAAATAGAACGACCCTCACTATGACCTTGTATACACGGCCTTTCAGACGGAGGGAAACTCCTTTCTGTCGCCACAGATGTCGCAGATACAGAAAGCAGTTCGAGCTTTCGCAGTGCGTGAACTGATTTCAGGTACTATGTGTGCATCGTTGCTGTTGCAGCTGTCAAGGTTGATGAAGTGAGGAACTACCTCGAGTTCCTCGCCATTAACGGTCAAGTGGTTATCAAAGGACTTGTGGTCCTGTAACAACACTTTGCACTTTGATGGTGCTGAATGCATGCTGAAGTGAGGTTATTCAGGGTTGGCAGTGCCGCCCCATAATCGTTAAAAAGCAGGACGATATCGTCCGCATACTCATGGTCAACTAGCTTTTCTCTAGGCCACACATTGATGCCTACATTTTGGCATTCCGTAAGGGAACACACCATGATGGAGTCAACGACGAAGATGAATAAAATGGGGGAAATTGGACAACGCTGACGAACACTACTTGTTGTTGGAAAGACACCCGATAGGTCACCGTAGACCCTGATGCCACCTGTAGGGTTTGAGTACAAAGCACGTAAAGTGTTCGAATATTCCATGAGAACACCTTACTATGGAAGTATTTTGAATAGAATTCATAGGTCCACTTAGTCAAGTGCACTTTTGAAATCGAGAAACACCGATTCTCAAGTCAACTCAAGTTTAGCATACGCTTCTGTGCACTCATGATAGGTGAATTTTCAGCGGCGGTACGTATGGCGCTGCTCTGGCACCTGACGCAGAGTATGTGGTCCACACAGCACCGCCCAGGGCAGAAGCCTGTCTCCTCTTCCCTAGTCCTGGATTCGCGCTCCGCAATGAGTCGACGATCGAGGATTGAGGCCGGTACTTTTGTCACAATTGGCGTTAGGCTAAAACCCCTGTGATTATCGCAGTCAGCGCGACTGCCATTCTTGTATATCTCCCCCATAATTGATTCACTCCAGTTAGCTGGAATATCCTCTGCCTTTTAGACCTGGTCGAACAGGGAGTTTAGTGCCATGCACTGAGCCTCACTGCCATCCGTAACTAGTGCATGTGCGAGGGATTCCGGGCCAGTAGCATGAAAACGATTGAGGGCTGTGATCGCGTTTCGGACCTCAGCCTCCGGCGCAGTCTCTTAACTAGTTGGTCGTGGCTCATCTTGTCACACCTGATTAGCAAGAAGTCAAGAAGCAGGAGGACAAATAAACTGTTTTCGAAAGTGCTCAGCCCAACGGCGCTCCTTATTGTGAGTCAAGGCACCCGCGCTCTCTCTGATTGTTTCACTGACACCTGCTTTCCTGTGACCAGTGGTGCAGGTCAGCTGGAAGAACTTATGAGAATTGCCTACCGCTCCTGCATTTCTTGAACCCGGCTGGTTCACCAGGCTTCCTTGTCAGCTCGCAGGCTCCGCCTTAGTTCACACCTAATAATCCGTCTGGCCACAGTGTGTTCAGAACCAGCAGGCATCTTTATTCTGGCTTCCAATAGGTTCATCGACCTCTCGGATATCCGATGACAGGTGCGATGGAGATCGCTAGTGTAGCAAGCGGAGGCTCCTGCATATTACAAGGCCGCCGAGGTCCTGTTTCCTTGAAGCTTAGTGTTGTTAGGAAAAGAGCGCGAAACTTCGATGCTCAGTGCGTCTTGGTAAGCTTGCCTGACCGGGGGTTGTGATAAATTCTCAGTTGCCAATCAAAAGAAGCATTTGGTATGCATCCCGGTATAGGTAATGGAAAAACGACAGCGTACCAAGGCAAGACCACAGTTTACACAAGTACTCCGGAATGAGCGACAATCCAGGATAGGACCACACCACCTCTAGCTTATGGCGACGTGATCTATTTGGTCAGCTACAGAAGGGCGCCAAGTAGCACTTCGGGGCTACTAAGAAACAGCCAATTCTCCGCCCACAGCTGTAACAGATGCTGGTCATTGTTTGTCCGTTCTGAGTTAAGTGCATACTTACCACTTGGCAAAGCTTCTGAAGAGCTCAGACGACCTACTTGCGCATTCGAATACCCTGCAATAATTATGATATCTGAACTGGAATCACTGCGTAGTAGCGTGTTCAATTCATGGTATAAAAGGCGTCCTTGGCAGCACCAGAACTGCAGTCGGCGGAAACCACAAACAGCGTCTTGTACTACTTTGTGAATCAACCTTAGTTGATGTCGTCAAACAGGCTGCACACAAACAGCTGTTCACGGGAATCCAATCAACCAACGATGGCTCAGCTTTGGGGCTGAGAATGATACACCACCTTGCTTCACCACTGAGTGCTGCATCAGCTTCTCCGGAGGCGTGCCACCAATAGCGAGAGGACAAGCGGGGCGCAGTTAATTCAACAGCCCGTGAGCATCATTACTCCTGGTTTCGGACACACAACACACGTCAATATCCAGTGTGTCCAAAATGCGTGCGAGTGCAGTCTGTTGACCTATTTGTCTTAGAGTGCGAACGTTGAACGCAGCCAGGGAAACGGGACAGTTTGGCCTTATAACGAGCAGTGGGCCACGTATTGCGCATGCCAACTCACCGACTTTCGCGAAGTGCTTTGCTTTTGCGCCAGGGTGTGGATGGTAGAAGAAGGGAGGGATCCAAGCGACGACTTGATCAAGAGGAATGAGGGCGCTTACTTTGAAGCCGTCCTCGGCTCCCTGCTAGGAATCCGAAAGACAATAAACGCGTTCGTCTGGGTACACTTGCTGACATGGCTAGGAGCTCACCTCAGTGGCATTTGTGTTGTGAGTTTCTTTTTCCCTCTTCTTCTTGTTTAGCCTCCCTCCAACCATGATCTCATTTCCCAGCGTAATATAATTTTGCATAATTAAAACTCCATGCAAGCGAACATATGTTTCCAACGATTCCACTTCACGCTTGTACAATTATATGTGGAAAAAAGCACTGTTTGACACAACATAAAGCCTGGTATGACAAATTCTGTTCATAGTCACGGACCAAGCACAATCACTATCCATTAGGTCACAAGTGCGGCGTACACTCCATTTCGTGAGCTGGATGTCGCAGTTCGGGTGGGCCAAGGCAGTTTTAATGTCTGAATGAGCCGTTTCTGAACACACACAATCGAATCGCGATGGTCTCCGCGGATTCACGCAAACGCCTACGAACGCACTTTGATCGATTTTCTGGTACGTGGTAGATCACTTTGAATGACTCAGCCAAGTTGGTGGCGTGGCCAATGTCGGCGAGATGCGTGGCTATGGATGAGTTGGTTTGTTTTTGACAAGCGGTCATGAGCCAAGCCGGATGGTGTTCTTTCTCCCTTCCAGACAGGCGGCTCGTCGTTCGGTCTATGTACCCTGCCCCACAGGAACAGGAGAACGAGTAAATACACGTTGATTTGGTGTGGACGGCCCTCTTGTCTTTGGAGCTAGTTCTAACTATTGGGTTAACGGCGAACTGGATTTGCATTTTAGCTACTGGGAAAGTGTGTCTCAGCGCATGAGAAAGGCGACGAGTTATGATTTCAGTAGCGATTTCTCCCTTGTGTGATAGTTGGAGACATACTGGTTTTCTCTGGACTGTAAAGGTTACGGGAGCCTTCTTCCTTTGCCCCATGTTGTCTTTCAGGAAACTGTCAGAATAACCACTTCCTCTCAGCGTCGAACGCATGCACTCCAGTTCTTCGGGAAACGTTTCGTTCGAGCAAATTCTTTCTGCTCGAATCATTAGACTGAGGATCAGGTTCCGTTTTAATTTCAGTGGGACGAAACTGTGGAAATTCAGGTATTGTCCATTCCACGTGTGTTTCTTATACACGTGACGTTGTAACGTACCACTATTGAGTCGCTTCATTGCCACATGGAGGAAGTGAAAAGTGATATTTACCTCTATTTCGGAGGTGAAGTTCAGTGCT
>CALYDF020010095.1:0-10271 GCA_944474145.2 Dicrocoelium dendriticum
TTTTTCTGTATCTGCTTCCAACGCAGAAAGTGAATTTAGCGGAGGCTCGAAAATGGCGCTATCCGCCGCCGACCGCGAAAAATGCAAATGTCTCCATAACCACTGCACCTAGCTTAATTATTTTACCTTTGTCGTAACCAGCGCCTAGAATTTGTCCTAGACCAACCATAGTTGTCCCGTTTTAGTTAACATTTCGGCTCCAAGACGGCGTTGATTCCGCCTGCTGGGATATTTACACTATGAAATTCGCGCCAGGTTTGCGGTTCTAGTGTGCTCTTTATGGGCTATATTTTGGCTCCATTTTCCAATATTAGTGTATATTCTAGTTAAGTGGGCCGGCCTATTAGTCGCACAATTCTAAGAAAGGCTAAAATTTTAGCCAATATTGTTGTTTCCTTTGATTCCACCCTCCAATTTACGATCTAATTTTGGCTCACATATTAATTTCCAAGAGCACACACCTAATGGATGCTAGAAATGCGGTGATGTGATCAAAAAAATGGATAAACTTTCCTATATGCGGCATTTATTGTACTCGCTGTGTGGTTGGATTGCGACTCGCAATCTCCATTCAGACCTCGGTCCTAAGTGGACCTCAGACATTACGATCACAAGGACCGTAACGGAATTTGTGTTTCGGTGTTGCTCCCCCCAAACCTCAGACCCATGACCGGTTTCGTCCTCCTTTAGACTCATCAGATGGAGATAACCTAAGCTGGGGTGGACCTCGAGGTATAGTGTTCAAAGGTTGACGCCCTGACCACTATAGCTCCTAGGTCCACGAGCAACGTTTCGCACAGCGGTAAAGTGTTCCAAGTGGCATTTGGTGTACTCGCTGTGTGGTTGGATTGCGACTCGCAATCTCTATTCAGACCGCGGTCCTAAGTGGACCTCGGTCATTACGATCACAAGGACCGTAACCGAATTGGTGGTTCGGTGTTGCTCTTCCCAATCCTATGACCCCATGACCGGTTTCGTCCTCCTTTAGACTCATCAAATGGAGATACCCTGAGCTGGGGTGGACCTCAAGGTATAGTGTTCAAAGGTTGACGCCCTGACCACTATGGCTCCTAGGTCCACGAGCAACGTTTGGCACAGCGGTAAAGTGTTCCAAGTGGCATTTGGTGTACTCGCTGTGTTGTTGGATTGCGACTCGCAATCTCTATTCAGACCTCGGTCCTAACTGGACCTCGGTCATTACGATCACAAGGACCGTAACCGAATTTGTGATTCGGTGTTGCTCCTCCCAAACCTGAGACCCCATGACCGGTTTCGTCTTCCTTTAGACTCATCAGATGGAGATACCCTGAGCTGGGGTGGACCTCGAGGTATAGTGTTCAAAGGTTGACGCCCTGACCACTACGGCTCCTAGGTCCGCGAGCAAAGTTTGGCACAGCGGTAAAGTGTTCCAAGTGGCATTTGTGTACTCGCTGTGTAGTTGGATTGCGACTCGCAATCTCTATTCAGACCTCGGTCCTAACTGGACCTCGGTCATTACGATCACAAGGACCGTAACCGAATTGGTGATTCGGTGTTGCTCCTCCCAACCCTGAGACCCCATGACCGGTTTCGTCCTCCTTTGGACTCATCAGATGGAGATACCCTGAGCTGGGGTGGACTTCGAAGTATAGTGTTCAAAGGTTGATGCCCTGACCACTATGGCTCCTAGGTCCACGAGCAACGTTTGGCACAGCGGTAAAGTGTTCCATGTGGCATTTGGTGTACTCGCTGTGTGGTTGGATTGCGACTCGCAATCTCTATTTAGACCTCGGTCCTAAATGGACCTCGGTCATTACGATCACAAGGACCGTAACCGAATTGGTGATTCGGTGTTGCTCCTCCCAACCCTGAGACCCCATGACCGGTTTCGTCTTCCTTTAGACTCATCAGATGGAGATACCCTGAGCTGGGGTGGACCTCGAGGTATAGTGTTCAAAGGTTGACGCCCTGACCACTATGGCTCCTAGGTCCACGAGCAACGTTTGGCACAGCGGTAAAGTGTTCCAAGTGGCATTTGGTGTACTCGATGTGTGGTTGGATTGCGACTCGCAATCTCTATTCAGACCTCGGTCCAAAGTGGACCTCGGTCATTACGATCACAAGGACCGTAACCGAATTGGTGATTCGGTGTTGCTCCTCCCAACCCTGAGACCCCATGACCGGTTTCGTCTTCCTTTAGACTCATCAGATGGAGATACCCTGAGCTGGGGTGGACCTCGAGGTATAGTGTTCAAAGGTTGACGCCCTGACCACTATGGCTCCTAGGTCCACGAGCAACGTTTGGCACAGCGGTAAAGTGTTCCAAGTGGCATTTGGTGTACTCGCTGTGTGGTTGGATTGCGACTCGCAATCTCTATTCTGACCTCGGTCCTAAGTGGACCTCGGTCATTACGATCACAAGGACCGTAACCGAATTTGTGGTTCGGTGTTGCTCCTCCCAAACCTGAGACCCCATGACCGGTTTCGTCTTCCTTTAGACTCATCAGATGGAGATACCCTGAGCTGGGGTGGACCTCGAGGTATAGTGTTCAAAGGTTGACGCCCTGACCACTATGGCTCCTAGGTCCACGAGCAACGTTTGGCACAGCGGTAAAGTGTTCCAAGTGGCATTTGGTGTACTCGCTGTGTGGTTGGATTGCGACTCGCAATCTCTATTCAGACCTCGGTCCTAATTGGACCTCGGTCATTACGATCACAAGGACCGTAACCGAATTGGTGGTTCGGTGTTGCTCCTCCCAACCCTGAGACCCCATGACCGGTTTCGTCCTCCTTTGGACTCATCAGATGGAGATACCCTGAGCTGGGGTGGACCTCGAGGTATAGTGTTCAAAGGTTGACGCCCTGACCACTATGGCTTCTAGGTCCACGAGCAACGTTTGGCACAGCGGTAAAGTGTTCCATGTGGCATTTGGTGTACTCGCTGTGTGGTTGGATTGCGACTCGCAATCTCTATTCAGACCTCGGTCCTAAGTGGACCTCGGTCATTACGATCACAAGGACCGTAACCGAATTGGTGGTTCGGTGTTGCTCCTCCCAACCCTGAGACCCCATGACGGGTTTCGTCCTCCTTTGGACTCATCAGATGGAGATACCCTGAGCTGGGGTGGACCTCGAGGTATAGTGTTCAAAGGTTGACGCCCTGACCACTATGGCTCCTAGGTCCACGAGCAACGTTTGGCACAGCGGTAAAGTGTTTCATGTGGCATTTGGTGTACTCGCTGTGTGGTTGGATTGCGACTCGCAATCTCTATTCAGACCTCGGTCCTAAGTGGACCTCGTCATTACGATCACAAGGACCGTAACCGAATTGGTGGTTCGGTGTTGCTCCTCCCAACCCTGAGACCCCATGACGGGTTTCGTCCTCCTTTGGACTCATCAGATGGAGATACCCTGAGCTGGGGTGGAACTCGAGGTATAGTGTTCAAAGGTTGACGCCCTGACCACTATGGCTCTTAGGTCCACGAGCAACGTTTGGCACAGCGGTAAAGTGTTCCAAGTGGCATTTGGTGTACTCGCTGTGCGGTTGGATTGCGACTCGCAATCTCTATTCAGACCTCGGTCCTAAGTGGACCTCGGTCATTACGATCACAAGGACCGTAACCGAATTGGTGGTTCGGTGTTGCTCCTCCCAACCCTGAGACCCCATGTTTGGTTTCGTCCTTCTTTGGACTCAGCAGATAGTTACTGAAGTCTTAGCCCAACCTCTATTGCTGCTCACTCTTCTCTCTCCTAGCGCGCCATTATCCGTCGTTCATCTTACTCGCCTCAACTCTTCTTGACAATAGCTAGTCATTGTTTGCTTAATGTAGCTTACAAGTAACCACTCCCTGACTCTCCAACCCTCATTTTCTTTTGCCGTCTGTCTCTCTTAAGCTTCGCTCGCATGTTGATTTCTTCATCGAAACTGTAGGTATCCAATAGTGGACAAACGTCTTAACACTATGGCTACGCCAGCCACTGGTTCACTATTTCCTAGAGCCACTATCTCTGCTTAGCAGCAGCTAGTAAATAAATAAATAAACTTTTATTCTCGACAAGGCGAGGCACACCTTTACAGGCATGATCATGCTTAGCTAACATAGTGTGATCAAAAATGTACAAAAAGTACATGTTTGGTATAACAGTGTATGTACGTGTATGAGTGTATATACGTATGTAATTTTATATAAATGTTGCTTGTGTCTGAATATGCCGGAGTCTTTTTGACTGTTTCTTATCCTCAGGAATGTGAGTATAAGGGATTGATGTCTGCAAGTTGTCGACATAGCTTCCATTTAACTCTGCGGATATCAAGAGATCTGTAGGAGTAGCTCCATTCGTACAATGTTCATTATCTTAGAATGTTTGCTTCACAGCTCAGATGTTCTGTTGACCTATTATGTGCCACCGTAGGATCCACTAGGAACTGGAGGCGTAATACCAACTCCAATGCTTGCCATTCACCTCTCTTCTAGCGCGCCATTATCCGTCGTTCATCTTACTCGCCTCAATGTTTCTTGACAATAGGTAGACATGGTTGGCTCCATGTAGCCTACAAGGTGCCACTTCTTGACTTTCCAGCCTTCATTTTCTTCTGCCGTATGTCTCCCTTAAACCTCGCTCGTCTGTTGACTTCTTCATCGAAACTGTAGGTATCAAATAGTGGACAAACGTCTTAATCCTGTGGCTGCACCAGCCACTGATTCATTCTTTTCTAGAGCCACTATCTCTGCTTAGCAGCAGCTAGTCGCCATAGCTTCCATCTAACTCTGCGGATATCCGGAGATCTGTAGGAGTAGCTCCATTCTTACAATGTTCATCCTCTTGGATTGCTGGCGTCACAGCTCAGATGTTTTGTTGACCTATTATGTGCCACCGTAGGATCCAATAGTTACTGAAGGCTTAGCCCAAACTCTATTGCTGGTCACTCTTCTCTCTCCTAGCGCGCCATTATCCGTCGTTCATCTTACTCGCCTCAACTCTTCTTGACAGCAGCTAGTCATTGTGGACTCCATGTAGCTTACAAGTAGCCACTCCCTAACTCTCCAACCTTCATTTTCTTCTGCCGTCTGTCTATCTAAAGCTTTGCTCGCATGTTGATCTCTTCATCGAAACTGTTGGTATCCAGTATTGGGCAAACGTCTTAATGACATGGATACACCAGCCACCGATTCATTCTTTTCTAAAGCGGCTATCTCTGCTTAGCAGCAGCCAGTTGCCATAGCTTCAACCTAACTCTGCGGATATCCGGAGCTCTGTAGGAGTCGCTCCTTTCCTGCTATATTCATTCTCTTGGATTGCTTGCGTTACAGCTCAGCCGGTTTGTTGATCTATTATGAGCCACCGTAGGATCCACTAGTAACTGAAGGCTGAGCCCAAACTCTATTGCTGGTCACCCTTCACTCTCCTAGCGCGCCGTTATTTGTCGTTCGTCCCACACGCATCAACTCCTCTTGACAGCAGCTAGTCATTGTTGGCTAAATGTAGCTTACAAGCGGCCACTCCCTGACTCCCCAACCCTCATTTTCTTTTGCCGTCTGTCTCTCTTAAGCTTTGCTCGCATGTTGATTTCTTCATCGAAACTGTAGGTATCCAATAGTGGACAAACGTCTTAATACTATGGCTACACCTGCCACTGGCTCACTCTTTTCCAAAGCCAATATCCCTGCATAGCAGCAGTTAGTCGCCATAGCCTCCATTTAACTCTGCGGATATCCGGAGCTCTGTGGGAGCCCCTCCCTTCCTACAATATTCATTCACTTGGAATGTTTGGTTTACAGCTCAGATGGTTTTCCGACCTATTATGTGCCACCGTAGGATCCAATAGTTACGGAAGGCTTAGCCCAAACTCTATTGCTGCTCACTCTTCTCTCTCCTAGCGCGCTATTATCCGTCGTTCATCTTACTCGCCTCAACTCTTCTTGACAATAGCTAGTCATTGTTGGCTCAATGTAGCTTACAAGTAGCCACTCCCTGACTCTCCAACCCTCATTTTCTTTTGCCGTCTGTCTCTCTTAATTTTCGCTCGCATGTTGATTTCTTCATCGAAACTGTAGGTATCCAATAGTGGACAAACGTCTTAATACTATGGCTACACCTGCCACTGGCTCACTCTTTTCCAGAGCCAATATCTCTGATTACCAGCAGCTAGACACCATGGCTTCCATTTATTCCTGCGGATATCCGGAGCTCGCTCCCTCTTACAATGTTTATTCTCTTGGATTGTTTGCGTCACAGCTTAGCAGATCTGTTGACCTATCACTTACCTTCACTGGTCTATAGATACACTCATCGACCCTATAGGCATACACTAGTGACAAAGCGTCCGATTGGAATAGCTGCATCTGGCGACTGAGTCACTCCTAGCGCCAACATCTGTTGGTCGTCATAAATTCTGCATTTCTCTTCAGAAGTAGCTAATGGCCATTGGCCCCATGCATATGCGATGATCCAGTGCTTGTTAGTAGCCACCCCGTATCTGAATAACCTTTACTCCTCTAGAATATCTGCATCCAGTCCCTCCGCTGCCCTGCCACCAATTGAACTTTAAGACTCCCTCGCTGCAAACTACTTATTTTCGCCTATTATGCCCCCTCTCCGATTACACTAACTACGTGCTGTTCATGCACCTGACCATCACTACCAACATTCTAACTCTCTTTGCTCTATCCCCACGCAACTATCGACTCATATCAAACGGATACTCGTACTTTACTTACTGGTGCAACGCTCTTGTTACTACGCAGGCAATAGCAATCCAACTATACGGCTAATGATTCTATAGGATACTCAAAAGACCTTTTCAGCATAATTATTGTTGCACAGTGTACATGCTTTTGTCTCAAGCCCAAATGTTATAACACAAGACATTAACAATATTCAATTTCATGCCTGTTCTTGCGGTCTTCTCTCGGTTGCCTCTCACTTTCCCTTTTCTCTGAGGTCCGGGACATCTTGGAGATCTGGGATTGGACTGAGGAACAATTTTGGCCCAAAACAGACGGAACAACCCACAAAGACTGACATGGAGGATGGTAAAACTCCGCAAGGACCAACCTACAATCACCATAACCCTTGTCCAGTATGGAGAACTGGACATATCCTCATACTCCCATACAGTATACATCTGAAAAATCTGGACAGCGGAAAAATTGAAACTTTTGCTCACCTGGACATACAACAAGAAGAAAAATCGCGATGTCCCTCTCCTCCACCGACCTCAAAAATCATGGCGACCCAGAGCAAAATACCCGTCCAACTAACAGAGGGAATTAGAAGCCGCGAAAAACCGAAGGTGAAACCAGCCGTCAAGCGGCTTTGCCAGTTCAACATTAATGTTCAAAATGCTTTACGGCAGTGTTGCAGGACGTGGTGGGTTTTCGCCTGGCAAGCGTTCTCCCTATAAAAAGCCACAAATGTCTGTTTAACAACCCTGCGACGTGGCGGATGTGACTCGCCACTGAATAAAGTCACAGCCCACAACTACATACTGGCAAGTCGACTAGATTCACATATCAACTCTTCTTGACACCGTTTCAACTATACACCATTGAACTTGGAGTATCATCGTGATACACAACAGTTTTAAACCTTGATCATGCCTAAGTTGGTGCGTCTCTATGAAACTGAGTATAAACTATCCATTTATTTATTTTACCATGGACATACGACCAATTTTCTACTATTACTGTCACAGTTGCCATAAAATGTTTGTACAGTTGTACATATCTGATCATGCCTCCATGGGCGTGCCTCGCATAGTCGAGAATAAAGTATTTATTTATTTATATATTTATACCCTGAGCTGGGGTGGACCTCGAGGTTTAGTGTTCAAAGGTTGACGCCCTAACCACTATGGCTCCTAGGTCCACAAGAAAGGTTTGGGACAGCGGTAAAGTGTTCCATGTGGCATTTGGTGTACTCGCTGTGTGGTTGGGTTGCGACCCGCAATCTCTATTCAGACCTCGGTCCTAAGTGGACCTCGGTAATTACGATCACATGGACCGTAACCGAATTGGTGGTTCGGTGTTGCTCCTCTCATCCCTGAGACCCCATGACCGGTTTCGTCCTCCTTTGGACTCATCAGATGGAGATACCCTGAGCTGGGGTGGACCTCGAGGTATAGTGTTCAATGGTTGACGCCCTGACCACTATGGCTCCTAGGTCCACGAGCAACGTTTGGCACAGCGTTAAAGTGTTCCATGTGGCATTTGGTGTACTCGCTGTGTGGTTGGATTGCGACTCGCAATCTCTATTCAGACCTGGGTCCTAGTGGAACTCGGTCCTTACGGTCACAAGGGCCGTAACCGAAATTGTGGTTCGGTGTAGGTACTCCCAGCCATGAGACCCCATGACCGGTTTTGTGCTCCTTTGGACTCATCAGATGGAGATACACTGAGCAAGGGTGGACCTCGAGGTATAGCGTTCAATGGTTGACGTCCTGACCACTATGGCTACTAGGTCCACGAGCAACGTTTCGCACAGCGTTAACGTGTTCCATGTGGCATTTGGTGTACTCGCAGTGTGGTTGGATTGCGACTCGCAATCTCTATTCAGACCTCGGTCCTAAGTGGACCTCGGTCATTAGGATCACAAGGACCGTAACCGAATTGGTGGATCGGTGTTGATCCTTCCAGCCCCGAGACCCCGTGACCGGTTTCGTCCTACTTTGGACTCATCAGATGGAGATACCCTGAGCTGGGGTGGACCTCGAGGTTTAATTTTCAAAGGTTGACGCCCTGACCACTATGGCTCCTAGGTCCACGAGCAACGTTTGGCACAGCGGTAAAGTGTTCCATGTGGCATTTGGTGTACTCGCTGTGTGGTTGGATTGCGACTCGCAATCTCTATTCCGACCTCGGTGCTAAATAGACCATGGGCATTACGATCACAAGGAGCGTAACTGAATTTGTGGCTCAGTGTTGCTCCTCCCAACCCTGAGACACCATGACCGGTTTCGTCCTATTTTGGACTCATCAGATGGAGATAACATGAGCTGTGGTGGAACTCAAAGTATAGTTTTCATAGGTTGACGCCTTGACCTCTATGGCTCCTAGGTCCACGAGCAACGTTTGGCACCACGGTAAAGTGTTCCATGTGGCATTTGGCGTACTCGCTGTGTGGTTGGATTGCGACTAGCAATCTCTATTCAGACCTCGGTTACATGTGGATCTCCGTGTATACGATCACAAGGACCGTAACCGAATTGGTTGTTCGGTGTTGCTACTCCCAACCCTGAGACCTCATGACCGGTTTCGTCCTCCTTTGGTCTCATCAGATGGAGATACCCTGAGCTGGGTTGGACCTCGAGGTTTAGTGTTCAATGGTTGACGCCCTGACCACTATGGCTTCTAGGTCCACGAGCAACGTTTGGCACAGCGGTAAAGTGTTCCATGTGGCATTTGGTGTACTCGCTGTGTGGTTGGATTGCGACTCGCAATCTCTATTCAGACCTCGGTCCTAAGTGGACCTCGGTCAATACGATCACAAGGAGCGTTACCGGATTTGTGGTTCGGTGTTGCGCGTGGACCTAGGAGCCATAGTGTTCAGGGGGTCAACCTTTGAATACTATACCTCGAATCCACCCCAGCTCAGTGTATTACCATCCGTTGAGTCCAAAGGAGAACAAACCGGTCATGGGGTCTCAGGTTTGGAAGGAGCAACACCTAACGATCAATTCGGTTACGGTCCTTGTAATCGTAATGAAAGAAGTCCACCTAGGACCGAGGTATGCATAGAGATTGCGAGTCGCAATCCAACCACACAGCGAGTACACCAAATGCCACATGGAACACTTTACCGCTGTGCCAAACGTTGCTCGTAAACCTTGGTGCCATAGTGGTCAGGGCGTCAACCTTTGAACACTATACCTCGAGGTCCACCCCAGCTAAGGGTATCTCCATCTGATGATTCCAAAGGAGGACGAAACCGGTCATGTGGTCTCAGGTTTGGGAGGAGCAACACCGAGCCACCAATTTTGCTTTATTTGATCGTCTTTTTTGGAATCAGGCACCTCAAATTTTGGCAGCGGTAACCCTTGAAAGGCGCAGAATTTCTGCATTAGCTACGGAGTCCCAAACTACTGCCTTCCAAAATGTCGTGGCCTGCGAAACTTTTGTATTTATCCCTGCTTTGCTGTTTGTAAGGAAAACACGATCAAAGTCAGTTGTTAGCGATATTTCTTTTCCATTCATGAGCATGGATTTTATGTACAATTTTATCTGATCCCACGCAGGAGCAGCGTCTAGCGCTTGTCCAGAAATATACCTATTTTTATTTATATTTATATTTAT
>CALYDF020010096.1:0-10274 GCA_944474145.2 Dicrocoelium dendriticum
TGATGAGATAAATTGTTAGGGCAACTGACTTCATCGACTGATCTGCGTAGGCAGTAGACTGTGTGAATCCTAGTTCATACAATTCATGGTTGCTTGGAAGAAAGCGAGGCTAGTGCAATTTCACCGGCTACTAAACAGTCAGTGTAACTGACGATACTACTTTAGTAGTCCATTACGATCCTTCATTTGTCTATTCTATTATGCATCATAATAAATATTTTTATGAGGTGCACTTGGAATAAGGAAGCCATGGTTGTTTGTGCCCGCTGAAATGCTGAAGGTTGAGCACGCCAGCTTGTGACTACTAATCGCAGCCCATCTCCATCATTCTTGGCTCGGTGACTTTATCTACTCCAAGAAAATATATGGGTTTGAATCCGGTAAGATTCGCAGTACGCATGCTTCTAAGGGGTTCGAGTAGGAAGAAACGGCGAGCTCCGAAATCCCGATAGTAATGTGACCGTTTGGTGAATCTGGTGACAACCAGCCTCCCCAAAACTCTACGTTTTTCCAATTTCCAAATGTTAGAGTTAGCTGATATCTGCATTATTCGGATTCGATAAAACTAGTCCACCTTACTGCCTAGTAAATTCTCCTGAGAAAAACGGGGAAGGGCATATTGGACTCCATATTGAATGCCCTTATCTGGAGGACCTCAGGCGCATTATTTCATGGAGAAACTAAGCTTGAATGATTTGTTATGATTATTATACACTGCAAAAGAAGAACTAGATCAGGTACATATGTTAAATGTCCCGAGCCCATGGATAGAACTGTCTACTCAATAATACTCTGTGATTGGATTGGTCAAGGTGAAATTGGCAGCGAATGTGTGGTAGCAGTCTGTACGTGCAATGGCTTTTAATCAGGCCAAACTGAAGGCCTGGATAGAACACTTTCTTCTAAATAGGTGTAGGATTTTAAAGTATATTGTGACCGGCTGTTCCGTTGCCATTTTGTAGCAACATGCTGCTCGTCCATGGTGTATGGGTATCCATGTATCTGCTGAGAGGACTAGTGCAATGCCCTGGTAATTTAAATCCACCGTGTGCTAAAACGCTGCACACGTTACTCTTTTTTTACCCACAGGCATGCGGAACCGAACTGAACACTATTTTTCAGATCGTTCTGCCAATGATCTGCTTAGGCGTTTTCCCACGATATCTCGTTCGACACGAATAGGATGAAATTCGCACGCAAAATGCGATCATTGAGTGTGAGATGCTGTACCTCAGCTGCAGGTTCACCGGAGGGAACGTGGAACATTGATAAATACACCATACTGTGACACCATTGTACCGACTGCAGATCCTCGTAGTTTATTCACAGGAACGATATTTTTAAAAACCGGCCACTGTACAGTTGGCATGTGGTGTGCCTGACTAGCTGTTGCATGTCTCGTCACCTAGGTACTTGATGACCTGGTAACCCGGTTTTCTGACACCTCGTTTTGACGAAAGCATTCCAGCAATCGCCGCTTCGTGAACCTCAGTTGTAAACTAGTCTTATGTTTGCATGACGTGTAAAACAAAAGGGAGAAATTTGCTTTATTTTGCGGTTTGTCCATAATTAATGAAACACTAAACGAAGCGCATCCAACACGAAAAAATAAAGCCTAATGAATGCTGAACCAGCTTGCTAACAGAGTCGTTACGCCTGTCCGACTGGTTGTATACACTGTTATTTTGCTTTTCATAGTCCTGATCAGGTTCGGTTTATCCAAATTGAGCTACTTACTTTTCAAACACTAGTAGTTCTAGAGTAACAAAGCAGATGATTGCAATGCCGATGAATAAAAACCGCAACGCTTTCGGTCCTGCAGAACGGATTCAAAGCAAATAACTTGGAAATGTGCTATTCGCATACCACATTAGGTTAGCACATAAATTCTTATCCCTATTGTTTAAAGGAAAAAAGTTGATTTCAGCCCCTCACAAGTTGTTATGGTTTAGTCGCAAACATATGTAATAGTCTATTTGGCGTTCCAGCACATCAAGTTCAAAGTGCTGTCTTTGAGCAGCGACCACATACTATGACGACTCCTACTTGTACATAACACGCAACACAATTTCACATGCATCAGGATAATGTAGAAAGCCACCACTACAGCATTTAATGCAACAGGTACTTTGGGAAAACCGAGTTCTATGCTTTCTCCAAAATCATCTGAATACCCAAGCCGTTGCAGGTTAGCTTTCAGCTCCGAATCTTACCCAAATGTTTTGCTACTGTTTCAAAGTTGCTAAATCAAAAACTAACTCACTTATGCGCTGACAGGGTAATATTGAACAAAATTAGCTGGTTGTTTTCATGCGTAGACACTATTTCTAACCTGTTGACTTACATTTCATCAAGCTCAAATGTGGTGAAGGCTTTTGTCATCGAAGGGCACCATGGCATGGAGTGGAAACACCGGGTAAGCATTGTTGAGGTCCACCAGGTGGTTTTTGTCAAAAATCCTTCTGCTGCCTCACTGGGTCATTTGCTTAGGCTCAATCGATTTCATTCACTAGGTCATTTCCTCCATATGCCCGTTGACTGGTTTCCCTTACTCTGTCATTGAACCAAATTTGGCGAAAACAATTTGGTGGCCAGTCAACGTCTGACGTTCGGAATCAAGAACGGACGCCTAACATGGATGGCGCTGCTTTTGTACCGACACCCACCAACCTTGACCATTGTAGATCATTTTCCTCGACAAAATCCTTCACTGCTCGAAAGACATCTTCACCACGTGCAGTTGCGCTCAATGCTTCTGAGAACAGGTACTCTTTTTTGAAGCGGTCGCCTTTTACGTACCGAACATAGACCAGTAGCTGGGTACAGGATGCAACGTCCGTCGACTCATCTAACTGTATTGCGAAGAAAGGGCTTGACTTTATTTCGTAGATCACCTTATTCAAAATATTCTTGCTAATATCCTCGATACGATTTTTGATTGTGTTGTTAGAAAGTGATATCATGCTTACCTTTTCTGCATGTTGCTCACCAAGAACGAGCTACACGGCATCCATTATGCAAGGTTTTATGAGATCCTCTCCTTTAGTATGTGGTTTCTTGTTTTTAGCTATTCGGATAGCGATGCGGTACGACGCTTCAAGACCAACTACAGTTGACTGAAAAAAGAGCCCGATGTATCTAGGCGCGAAATTTTGAGCGCAGCTTGTTTCCCGTTTAAAGAATGTAATATCTTTTCCTACAAACTGAGAATAACTTCGGTCGAATTTCTCTTTCAGTTTGCTGGGTTTCATGCTCTCCCCCGTGAGCACTTTGCTGCACAAAACACATTGCAGGTTTTCAACATATTTATCGACAAAATTGATGAAGCCCCATTGCAGAAAAGCTTCCTTGTTGGACCGTTTTTTTCCAGAGGACATGGTTCCTGTAAAAAATTAGGCAACTAAATGATATATATGAATATGAATATTTCCGCGATTTAATGTAGGTGACATTATCGTAAGCGCTTGCGGATAAACTCATTATTGGCGATATCAAAATCATTGAATTAAATCACTCACCTGCTATGGTTGCTTGTCAAAAACAACGGTAGATGAATGTGATCAACCCAGCACCCAATGGTCACTGGCGTCCAGTCCGTTGATCCTGCCGTTTTTCGTGACCCGAAACGCGGTGTTCTGCGCACTTTCAAACGTCTGCTGTTATCTCCATCCAAAGCATCATATGACTCTTTCGTGTGTGCCTCATGATCAAACATGAGTATATATCAGTGCCTTCTCACGTGTTGCATTCCTCCATTCCAAGTCACTCCTGCATGGTAACTTGACACCACCACTCTGTATCGATACGTGGTGAACATTAGTCGCCCGTTTCGACACTTCTAACCTGGATACAATCGCGCGTCACCTTGCCTGGTGGTCTAACCGAGGCTCAGCTGGCAGTTTGCAATCGACTCCATAATTTGACTCGGCGAAAGACGACCTGACGATAGCCACGGGAGCCGATAGAGGCGTCATCTGGTTGCAGTGACTTATAACTGGTCACTGATAGCTAATTCGAAGTGCATAGGTAGTTAGCGACAATTTTGATACGGATAATTTTGTTATTAAACTTGCTTAGCGACCGATTGATGACCCAATCCTCGTACTAATATTTACCCCCGCAAAATGCCTTTTTATCACTTTGGGGGTACTTACCCCCAGGTTGGGAACCCCTAAGCTAGAGGAAGTGATGAACTCGGAGGTCAGCAACTGTCATGGATGAAGGTAGTAACCTGCGTGGTAGTGGAACGTAGGTCGTGCTATATCCCAATTAGCTTGCAAATTATGTAGCCCAGCTGCTGTCCGGCATGACTCAGTGACTCAGGCTGCTGGCTAGTTGTCGTTATCTCTAGCGGTCATGGGTTCAATTTCTTGTGGGGGACCAAGGGAATGCTCACCACTAACGAGCCCTAATAGAGCGAAAGGCGTCCGGTCCTCTTCCGGATGGTAGTTGAGCTATGTAGCTTGTTGGCTGCTGGGACGAATACATTAAATTACAACTAAAATTTCCTACTCAGGACTAATGCATATGTACCGGTCAGGCCCATATTGTGGCTTGTTCGAAGTCTGACCTCTTACTAAAATTTCGTTTTAGGGCTATGCAAAGCTAGACGAAATGTAAGTGTCATTGGTTTGCAAACTGCAAAACCATGAAAGTGGCATTTTTCTTTTAGTTACAAAAGTATGGACGGAGAGTTCTGTTCCTCATGATTCCATTTTTTAGGCTTGGCAAAGACGTCAACACTAAACGCGCTGTGCCTAAATATTCTGCTTTGCAGTTTACTACTTTGTGCCTTATTCAGTAGCATACAAAAATAGTAACAGGAATCTGTCTCGGAGCATGCTATCATTGGAACCGCTAAATAAGGTTTAGATAAACCGTTCGAAACGGTAGAAATCCCATTCAAAGTAAACTGTAGCCCCAATTGAGATCGCTTGCCGTAATCCGGACATAAGCCAGATATTTTAGACAAGGAAACTCCTTTCGATTTTGTACGGCAGCCGAAACAGACATCCAGTAAGGAAATTTCGCAAGGTTTCGCAAAGTACTCGCAGTACTTCACACTTATAAAATGGAGTGTTGAAAAAGAATAGGCCGGTGATGCGTAGTAGTGATTGATGAAAACATAATGAGCACAAAATACAAGACTGGTGAAGGAGCTAGAACGCACGTAACGGATACTGGAACGGTTAAATGCAATTGGATAGCACACTCTCCGACTTTAAAGCAAAATACACAGACCACAGGTACTTCTAAGTCCTATAATTGTAATGTTGACTTTAGCTTTTCATTCATTTGAGGAATGGATTTTAGACTTGTTTGAAACAATACGCAACGAGTTAAGTATTTACACTGTAAAAGTCATTCTAATTTGTGAAACAAGTCGAACGCATGAAAGTAAGAGTAAATTGATACTTTGTTCCGAGGTGGAGTTCCTGTTGGCGAATGCTCCGTTAATAGGGACTATTAAATTTATTTGTGCCTATTAAAAGGAAAATGACATAGATTTGAATATTTCACCGCAGAAACAAAATGAATTCATTTAACGATGCACCTTCAAAAAACAAATTCTGTTTGACGCAGTAGCGCCGGCGTCTCCTCCGGGGCTAATTCCACTGTTATTTTCCTCGCTCTGTACAAACACTGATGTTTCCACCCCATGAACCAGTTAGTGTACATCCGTCGCTGAATTTCCCC
Source organism: Dicrocoelium dendriticum (assembly GCA_944474145.2). Taxonomy (NCBI): domain Eukaryota; kingdom Metazoa; phylum Platyhelminthes; class Trematoda; order Plagiorchiida; family Dicrocoeliidae; genus Dicrocoelium; species Dicrocoelium dendriticum. The sequence goes on from CALYDF020010096.1 coordinate 5,698, forward strand.
AGTGAAGTTGAAAATAATGATAAGCAGGCCTCCTTGATACTTTTGTTAAGTATAAAGGAAGATGGTTCAATAGAAAGAGGTGTGTTTCGGAAAGCTGTGTGGATAGTTCAAGCTACGCATTTTCTCAGTTTTGTAGTCATGAAGTACTGACGGAATCTTGTTCGCTGTTTGTACATTCCTGTTATTAAAAGTTGCAGCCCAGAGACCTTGGAAGCCATAAATAAGCGCATAATCAAAACGTTGCAAGAGTACTCTCACCTAATACCATTCATCCGAAAACATGCAGTGGCTTATGTTTGTATTAAAATGATCATAACGTATCACAAGATGGATGTGTTTCTATAATTTTCCATCGAGGAAGACATTGCTTTCCATGAGATTAGCAGCAAACAGTATTTTGCACAACCTTGCGTTCTAGCCATTATTTGGGTAGCAACCACGAGAAATATCTTTGGCTCAGAGCTTCTATTACGTGAGTTAGCAAACCATCGAAAATGCCTTTTTAAGCTAGGCCTGGTATTTGCAAAAATGTTGTTGCTTAAAACAAGAGCCGTGCGCTGATACTTCTACGTTACACAAGCATCAACAGACAGTTATAAGGGTAGCTCAAAAGTGTACAGCTAAAATGGAATGTCTGGAATATTATGAGCAAATATATGGTAGTTCTTCAAGGTAGAATACTCCTTAATCCAAAGGCGTACTTTCTAACAGATGTCCTACAAGCTTTCAAACCGCGTTTGTAACTAAGTGACATAATATCAACATATCTAACCGACTTCTTCTCTTATTATGCTTTTTTCAACAGGGATTTGGAAGGGACCGCAGATTCTTGAATTGACCCGGCTGTGGAAGTGTTGTATTTGCGAACTGGCACCAATCTTAACCCGGTGAATTTTATGCAAATGGGGCACTGGACTAGTATGAGCCAGAAAGAAACTGATTATTAAATCTGTAGGGGAAGTCAGGTTTGTTACAGACCTCAGTCCAAGAGGCATTTATTCGGATAAGCCAACAAAGCGAAAGTATAGCACGTACGGCAGACTAAACTTCTCTAAATAAATTGTCTGTTCACACCCATAACTAATTAACTTTATGAGTCAATAAGGTTCCTACTTTGACTCAGTTAAACAAACGGCAAGTTACCCACACTAACATTCGCTAACCCGAGTCCAGCGATCGACTCCGTTATATCCGTCGCCAATTGGTGGTCTAGCTTGCATGTTTGGTCCATCAGTTTTCTCTGATAACTCACCCCCATCACTGGGTTGAAAAGATCTCAACCTCGCAATCATTTCACCACAGTTCTCGCATGAAAATGTCTCAGTGGTCTTTCTTGTTCCTCACACACGGTGTAGCTGCCTGAAGATTTTCCTCTTCGCTTGAGGTATGCTGGTAAAATGCTTCTAAATTATTTACTTTTGCTATGTACCTAAGGAATCTAAGTTGTTCGACTGTGTTCACCTGTATGCGACTGTTTGAATAGCTCTACACACATTCGTGCCATCCGCAACTTCGAATTGTTCTCGCCATTTTCTGCATGGCTGCTGTTTCGATAAAATCTCATGGCTAATTTGGTGCATCGGTGTCGTCATAGCTACAGCTTAGACACCACGCACATGGACTATGTAAGTAAACTTTCTTGTCGTTTACCATTTGCGAGTTGTAGTTACTAGCGCAGTTTTGGCTTTGCCCTCTAAAGGTGACCCTCCTTTTCTACACTACAACAGTGGTTTCAGGCAATATGCTTGTTTAATTGTCATCTACACAGTCATTTGAGACAATACTAAGAGAAATGTCATCCTCGGGATAAACAGTGATGACTGAATGAATTATCAACATTGTAGGAATAAAACACTGGGTTACTTTATGAATGGAATTTTCGACTTTTGTGAACTCCAACTAGCGTGGAGTAAGGAGATATCAGCGTAAATCAAAGCCACTGCGTTGCTTCACTAACCGTAAAAATGGCCAGTTTCATTCGTTGTGCATAAGTTATGTCAGAACTTGGTACATAAGACAGCTGTTTAAGAAACCGGAGTTGTAGTGCCGATTCATCGTGCGCTTTTGGCTACTCTGCGCTTGAAAGGTCTAATGGTCTTCAACGACTGTGCTAATGAATGTAACGGAGATTTTAAAATCTATGCCTACCACAGTGATAAAACTCAAACAAGTAATACCGTTTTCAAGTTATCGCGGATAGGTGTGTTCGGTGCATTCGATGTGGACTTGCACACATACCTTGGCTTTTAGTAGAGACTAATGGATAAATATATCCGAGTATCATACTGAGAAGGTTAAACTGAGATAGAAATTGCAATTTTCAGATAACAATTTTCATCTTTTCGGTTTGATATGAGTAGCCGCATTTCTCCCGCAAAGAACTCATAAGTTACGCTTTGAGATACAACTGCACCGTAACTAGGCACATGCAAGTGCCCCCGCTTTCCAATCAATAGGTGATGGCACTGGATTGAACCAGCACAAGGCTTGTCACAGTCGCTTGTAGTACAGTGAGATCGAAAGAAGCTGTGCTTATAAAGCGTCAGTATGTCCAGCAATGTTCTCGGAGTGAGAGAAACGGTGCGTTGGGCATGCAGCACTTAGCACATGTACGTCTCTGGTAGTATGGACGCAGTCAGAAAGCAGAAGCATCGTCAGATGAGACCAGATTAAGTCAAGGTACAGATATGGCTGTCCAGTTAAAGAAACGCAACCAGCGACCGCGATAAGGAAAGAACAAGGTAGGGATGAGAAAGGCTTTATTGATAATGAGGGGAAAAGTCAGCGCGACTTTCGAACTAATGTGAACAGTCCCTTAGGTCAGCCACATCAAAAGTGGCAACGTCTCAGATGTCTGAATTAATCCTGTGAGCAGGAGGTTGCTCTGGTGGGACTGGGTTATTCAGCGAGTTGGATTGAGAGGTAGAATAGAAGTAAGAAACGAGGCTATAACAATAAAGGATGCAAAATTCTAGTGGGAGCAAGAGGTATGGTAGGGCAGTAACTAAATTAGTTCAGGTTGAGCTGTTTTGACAGGATTTTGCCGTCAGGGAAACATAACGTGGTGTGTTATCTCCACATATAAAAAACGCTGTTGAGAAGGCATAGCCCGAAGCTCGTTTGGGAATAGTTTATTACAATAAGCCACTGTATGTCAGGCCCTTGAAAGATAAACTGCCTTCATTGGCTCTATCTATGCTTGTGTATCAATATGCTGATGCACAGTACGTTGGTTGTCCTTCGAGGCGTTTGACCCAGTGGATCCACGAGCACATACCAATTTGGTTCTACAGAGGTGCAACGAAGTCTTCTAACAGTGCGATTTTGTCACACATTGAATACGGTCATGCAGCAGCAGAGAACGACTTCAACAGGATCTACTCATTGCCTGAACGTTACCCACGGTGCTTTCGCAAAAAATTGTTATTTATTGCGGAGACCATATGTCTTCGACACTTGCAACATGCGTTGTGTGTTCAAAGGAAATATGTGCGGCCCATTTCGTTACCTTGGCCAACGAGGACTGTTAAGTAACTAGTTGATTATCCTTATGGTAGTCTCTCTTCTTTAATTTCTCGTGCTTTTTACCTACTATTCCATTTGTTAACTGGATACATCATCCGTAGCTGGAAGCTCAGGTTATTGAAGCTATCGTACAAACTGCTTGTGCTCAATATTTAGCTTTGTACGGCACTTTTACCCATGTTGATTATCTGCGTCCCAGGCTGACACTAGCGTAAATGTAGTTATTACTACTGCGAACGATGCTTACGTTCCGTGCAAATCGCGGTATGGCTCCATCCACACACCCCATATCCAGTGTAAACCCGAAGGAATAAGACCGGGAGGCATGCGGATGGGAACCACGTTTCATCAACGGAGCCGGCACACACTCCTTCACAGACAAGCACAAGCACGCTGTATTTGGGGAATCAAGCGCACACAAGGCGGTGGCTGGACCGTAGTCCGCTCCACACTGAGTGCATGGAACCGCTCTTTGAGCTTAGCACGGCCACAAGAACCGTGCACCCCGTCCCCTCCAGCAACGACCAACTATCTCCTGGAGCCAGTATGAACGATGCAGTGGGTAATAGACAGGTAGGCACCTTGTCAACATGCACATCAAGCGCAACCATACCAGGGATATCAAACAACAGCCATTCAATTTAAACGACAAGCTGAAATAAAACAAATCCAATAATGCATACAGATACGGTGGCATAATTCTTCGCTAAATTACCGTATGAAGTAAGTTGGTCAGCAACAAATCCGTGATAAGTAGTCAACGCCCACAAGTTACTTAAAATGCTACAAACGCAACAAAATTACCGAAGATAAGCGCAATTAGTGTAAGCAACGTGGCCAGTTAATAGAACATTATTCAGGGAGGCAGAACAAACCAAATAAAGCGGAATGAAATTTATCCAGCTTAAAAAGACCTAGTTTAAGTGTAAGTTGGTTTAGCCCAACTGCGGTGAAGAAGCATCAAGAATGCAACATCAACATACATACATACATGGTTGGCGGCATCCGGTTTCGGATTTGCCCTATATATATATATGTATATATATGTATAT
>CALYDF020010097.1:0-10268 GCA_944474145.2 Dicrocoelium dendriticum
CCATAGCACCATACTCCTAGTACCCTCGTGTCGTCTTTCTCTCTTGATCACCCAATAATTTTTACTCGGCGCTCGTGTCCTATCTATCCGCTGACTTACCACAAATTGACCTTTGAATCTCTTTCGATGTAGGCTGGCCACCAGCCGTCCATCTATCATTCAATCGCCGCTGGTCTTTGAACTCTGCTTTTTGTCTTTCCACGCAATACTCGCATCATAGTAAACTGATACAGCGTTTCTGCTTAATGGAGCAACGCTCTGTATTCCTTGTAGATAGTAGCAACCAACTTACAGGCCAGTGCTTTCGAAAAACCTTCAAAAGACACTTTCAGCACAACTATTGCTGCACATTGCACACCATTTGTCTACACTCCAAATGTTATAACATAGGAGTTTAACGATGTTTGTATCCACGCCTGTTCGTTGCGGCCTTAGTTGTCCCTCACCGTTCCCTTTCTCCGTGGTCCGGAACTTCTTGGGGATCTGGGATAGGACCGAGAAACAGCTTTTGTCCGGGACAGGACAGCCAATAAGGGCATACGAAGCACATGACTGTACAACAAACGGATACAACTGCACTCACTACCATGACGGTTGTTCAGTGATGATAGCTGGACTCGAGAACTTCATACACGCATGCATACTCCATGCATATTCCGGAAAAATCCAGACGCAAGAAACTGACGTTTCGCACACCTGGATACCCATAAAGACGATTCTTCGTGAAGCCCCCGTCCTCCATTCGCCTCAGCCATTATGGCGGCCATGCCCAAGCTACCTGATAAAATAACAGAGGAACTTAAAGGTCATTTGACTGCTGATATCTGAGTGTGAAATCAGTCGACAACCTGGTCTGCCAGTTGTATATTAGTGCACCGAAAAATTTCTGACAGTGCTCCAGGTCGTGGTGGGTTTTCGCCTGGCAAGCCTTCTCCCTATAAAAAGCCACAAAGGCGCGTGTAACAACACTGCGACGTGGCTGATATGACTCGCCACCGAATAAAGTCACTGCCTAGAACTACCTACTGGCAAGTCGATCAGAATCATTATTCAATATTGCCATGACACTTTCAATAATAAGGTACACCATGCCTACTTGTATCGTTTTCATTACACATGTAGTGCCCTGACTGTTTCCACTACGCAAGCTAGAATTCAGTGTTTTGTCATTCATTGAAGACTCTATCTCTCATGACTACTTACACAATTTCCGCAGCCTACACAACCTTCGGCCTACTGCCGACTACACTCATAGCAACGTGTTTGTTGCGAAGCAATATTGCATGTAAATATTGATCATGCCTTGCTTGGTGTGTCTCAACAAATTCGAGAATAAACTATTTATTTATTTATTTACTGGAGGCTACACTCATAGCCTGCGCTACCCATGGTGTAATCTGTAACCCTACAAAGATAGGTGAGTTTAGTACCAATTTTCCTCTACCGAACGGCTTATATAGCCTTTCGCTCCCTACAATTTCTATTTGGCCCACTCATCGCTTTCAACTTTACTGACTCAGCTAACTTTTCCTATGAAGATCATTCGCCCAGATTCTGATTATAAGCCTCATGGTTTCAGTCTCCTTATGCAGAAAGGTACTAATCTTAGCGTTGAGCCAGCACTCCTGCTAACAGAGAGGCTGAAAGAAACCATCATGGACACCCAGTGCAGACTCGCGGCCGGTGAAAAGGGGGCCATGTATTGGGTTTTCAGATGATCAGCCGGCGGCATTTCTCCGCCAGTGCGTACTGGTAACACAGAATCAGCTGTGGACCTGGAGTAGGCCTTTAGGTCGTTCTCAGAAATGTCAGCAGCCTGGGGAATTAGGTGTACTAGCTAGGTGTACTCTTGGCTGGGTCGCATCCCAGGTACTTGCAATTCTGAAGCGGGGCTGTCTCTTGACATCACGGACGGTGAAGTACCTGGGTCTGCCTAAGTATTGTTTAATTGTGCTCACTTCGTTAGCCGACAAAGTTTAGGCGTCGTGCTTTAGATCGGCTGTGAACTTGACGATTTGTATCATTACATGCTTCAACCGGTTGAAGAAACTGCTGAAATTTCATCAGCCGTGGCTCAACTTACAGTTGTAATTTGGTTTATAAGCCGCGGGACTACATCCATTGAGGTGTTTGAATTTGTTCGCTGTCAAGCCCCGGACAGGTGCCTGATAATGCTTGAATTTAAACTTCTGTAATCAGGTTACGCAGCTATTTATTATAACTCGGTGCTAGATACTTTTGGTGTGCAGATATCCGAACCCACGTTACAAGCACCTTTGCGTCAGTTCGCAGACTTCCCCACTAGGTACACTTAGTTTTAAGTGCTTTCTATTTTAGAGTTTGTTTTTACCGTCACTAGAATTGGTAAATGATCTAAATTAAGGGTCTTCCTTAGGTGATAGCAATCATGTCCGAGTATCATTAAGCTGTGCGCTGTTCGGGTATCACTGGAGCGTCGCTGAGCCATTCCCCAGCATATGGCGTTGGAACTATCAAGCAATGCGATATAAGGCAATAGTTTTGTGTTGCGAAATTTTGCTAACGAATACGGCTAAGTCAACTTGGGAGTCTTTGGTCGCTTCATCCCGCTTGCGAGGAGAAAAAGGACACGAGGACGGCATCTGTGTATAGCTGCCACAGGCAAAAATTGATCTGGATGCTTTTTCAAAGGCGTCACCTTTAACTACTTTACACCAAAACTTCTAGCGACTTATAGGATGACGTGACACGTTGTATGGCTTTCCCTGATGTTATTAAAGGCAACCATCGTGCATACTTGAGCTCACCTGCAGTACATTGGTCTCAAGAATGCTAGCTTTTTCCCGTATGCCTTGGCAACAATATCTCGGAAAATATGTGCCCGCGTTTTTTCGGGGAGGAAAACCAAATCTCACTGTTCTCGTTTTTTGGGTTATGAGGCATCCACAGGCTCAGCCGCGAGGTCAGTAATTTTCGCGAATGGTTTTTAGGTCCTTATCCTGCAGCTCGTTCGTCAACTTCTATCGGTTGCTGGTTGTCAAGTACACTGTAAGCAGGTCTTTGTGAAACGTTTGTACTTGCCCTACATGGGTGAAAAATAGCATCTCGCATGTACCATTGCAATAGTCCTGGCCCACCTTAACCTCATGTATTTACGCAGCCAGCGGCTATTTAAGTCAAATACACCTTCCACCTACCCTCAAAGCGTTGGATAGTCACGATCCCGTGTGGCAGTTTTAGCCTGCACCACATTTTCGCCGCTAATTTAATTTCAGGTGAGTTAGGTCTTCTAACCACAAGGTCGGCAAGCGAAAGCTTGGTATGTTCTAGGTCGCATTCCTTCATTGAAACGTCCGTCACAGCTTGTGAGGTGGCACTGCAAGGTGGTGTTTTTGTGTTTAACAAGCTGGCCGGCTTTTTAGTCTAGTTTGTCTTTGCATGGACATTTATACCTTGAAGGATGCACCAGACCACTGGCTTGTGCACAGCAGCACTACCCCGTGGATCAGTAAGTCATCACTGCGATTCATCTACGCATATTGCTTTCGAGTGTGCTTGTGGCCCACATTGCAATAAGCTATTCCTTACTGCTTGCGCTTTTTGAGCAAGAGCGATTAATACTCTGCTCATAATGACGTGGCTATTTGGAATAGGTACAGACGTCCGCGTTGCATTATTGATAATTTTCGTCAGTAGTAAATCCTTAGTGAATATTCATCAAAACGGATTTCAGGTAGTTGCATATAATGAAGGAAGAAAATGAAAAGCCGTGTGTCCTGCGTATGACTTTTATCATTGTCGTTAGTAAAAACCCTGCCATGCATGCTTCTTGATGCACAAGTTTGAACTAGGTACACGGCTTCTGCAGTTGCGATAATAATTTCCGTTATAGGATCTATATGGGCTTAAGCAATACTGGTTGTGGGTAGTGTAGTGCCAAAAACTGAGGCATTGTCAGTGGTGATTATGATGTCACTGCTGCGCGACGTACATGGACTTAACAAGCGCCAGTCATAATGGCGTGCGCAGCCAACATTTGTGGCTTCCCTATTGGAGCTATCGCTGCATCTGTTATGGGACTCCTATGAACAAAGTAAACGCTGTCCGTGGAAGCATATGGAGCCAATAATAGCAAACCTCTTAGCGGCGATACGGATGACAAAGTCGTGGGGACAATCACAGCTCAGTAAAGGCTGAGAATGAGAGACGATACACCTACAATTTAGTGTCGCATAGTGTGGATAACGATACAGCCGCTTTGGAAACTATAAGGCCTTACTAAGAATACGTCTTGAGAGCAAGCAGAGCAAATAGTTGCGGCTTTGTCAATGGCGGTATGCGGCTATGGTGGGACTTAAATGAGCTGTGTAACAACCGCTCATGAAGGCGTGTGGGGCCGAAGTCTTCTCACCCCCACAACAGCGAAGCCAACCTCCATTATTTGGAAAGCCTTACTCACCTGCATAATCCATCACCCTACTCTCCTGGATAGTTCCTTTTCTGACGGTCCTCAAGAACCAATGGATGACCTTGACTAAGCGACTGGGTCAGCCAACGCTAATATGAATCCTTTGACTGCGAATAGCCAAATATACTGCCGGTCTGTAAGATACATTACCAGTTATACAATACCATTCAAAAGGATCGACGGCAATCTTCCAGGACGTGGTGGGTATTCGTCTGGCCAGCATTCTCTCTATAAAAGCCACAACTGTAAGCTAATCAACACTGTGACGTGGCGGACGTGACTTTCCACTGAAGAAAGTCACTGCTCACCAATGCATAAGAGCAAATTATCCAGAGGGAAGTTTCACTACATTCAATATTTTTTTGGTATGTACACTAACAATACACTTCACTGTTTCTACCTTCCGTCAGCAGTCCATATGTCGAGCTTTTACTGACGAACCCTACTACACACATTCCTGAACGCAGACTATCGACACATCATTAAAGATTTTGTTACTGACCAGTGCATTCGTTGGTTACGTACGTTCTATATATTGGGTGACCAGCGCACTTCCTACGAAGCAACGTGTTGGTTGCGAAACGATTGCATGTACAGTCGATTATGTCTAATTTGGTGTGCCTTAAAGCATTCGAGAATGAACTATTTATTTATCTATCTCTAATAAGGGTTTAGCTAGGGTAGCGGGGAATTCTTCTATCCACGAACTTTGGTATGTGCGCGGTAGCTCAGAGAACGGCAAGCGTTTAAACCTAAAATTGTCCTACTACGGATTTTCGCTTAAGTGCATTGTAGATGAACAATTTTATGCCGTTAGTGACCAATTTGCCGCTCTATAAACAAAATCCAGAAGATGTGGTGCGTTAGATGATTATTTCGTGTTTTTTCATAGGTAATGAGGGTCATGTATGCAATGTGGTAGCTTGCTGTCTTGCGAACACAAAACGTAGAAAAACTAGCAGACAAATAACTCTGTTCAGTAAGGTTGCGCAAACGTATGCCTTAGGGTATCATCCTAACCTAGCATAAGATGCAAGCATGACGTTGCAATGTAGGGAAACCTTCCTGTAGAAGTTCAAGCCTATAACCGTTTTATAGTTTTAAATATTATTCCTCCGCAATGGCCATTGCAACCTTATCTGTATCGTTCCAACTTTATTATATGTACCGCGTGAGTGAGTAAAAATGTTTGCGCATTCAGGTTTCGAACCCCGGCCGCATGGCTGACAATCCGGCACGCAACCACTAGGATACGTTCGGGTTGTATAGGTCACTTATTAGTTTGTTAAAATCTATACTGCAAAGTAAAGATGGCAAAAATCAAAGATTTTCTCACAGCTTTTAAACTTTTATAGGTTGCCAAAACTGTGTAACACGTGTTCAGCGTGTGTCTCGCTTTGCTGCATAACTTGGTCGCTACAGGCGAGAGACCCATTGTCCACTACCGTTCTGCTAGATCTACTAATGATGCATCCCTATGGGACAAAACTATGCTTAATAAACACCAGGCGTGCAGACCAGTGAAGCTAAGTTGAACAGCGTATCTTTGGCAATGATGATACCGCTGTTGTGGGACCTAACTACCTTACTAATCACTAGTCAGGGAGTTAGGTTACGCCAACCACGGCGTCTTGTCGTGTGGTGACAATTATCCTACACCTGTGGGAATTATATAGGCGTCCTAAGCCGCCGTTAGGCTTACAGGAACCTCCCGCAACTTTTATTCCAGCATATGTATCTGCTATAAATGAGTACAGTCATTTGTAAACGTTTTATTTTAAGTTATTCATTATGCATTTGTCACCCTGTAATTACTTTTTTAGTTAACTTTCATATACCGCCTTTATACATTTTACTAGGTATTTATCCTAGTACCCGTAATAACTTATTCATGCATTGCGCAACCCATCCATGTTATTCATTACACGTAAAACAGCCAGGTTACCTCCTATGGGAACTCGCATGCATATATACAGCCACTTATTACTTTAGCTTTTGAAAAAGTAAAACGAAGGTTTGAAAGGAAAGGAAAGTATAGATTAGCCTAGTGAGGCAAAGTACAGGAACTTACAGATGGAAAGTGCATGTGGGAGTAATGATACGCCTTGTTACTATCCATCGTGCCGATACTGATTGCTAACGTAAAAGTAATAGAAATGGTTTGCTAAATAATGAATTCACACCACTAGCTACTTTATTTTCAGATCTAATTTTCACCTATGGGTGGAAAACAACCAGCCAGAATGGGAATGTTGGCAATCCATCTGACTACAAAGCGTGGCCGTATCAATGATCAGTGATGTAAATGGCAGTCAAATTACCGCAAGCGCCTCCCACGGTAGCTTACACAGAAAGGTACAGCAAGGCAGGCCACCTCAGTAAGTCCTAGTGATGAATTATGCACGATTAGGACGCGTCACTGTCATCAATGCTTCTTCAAACTGACCTTTGAATCAATTACCCGGGCAATTTCCGGCGACCTTAAAGGCCTTTGACCCATTTACCTTTCGTTTCCCCATAACCTTTGCCTTCCGCAAGCTGTTAGTAAGCAAATAACCCACCCTGCAACTTCTCTATTATTCACCAAAACCAACAATCTCGCTTTTCCCGTAAAGTGGTGATTAATTTCGATGTCCGTTACGTTCGTTTCATCATAATTTCCTCGTCGCGCAAAGATATTTTTTAGAGCTAAATTGCCAAGGAACCTGCATAGCACACTTTGAAAAGTAAGCGTGCCAGTTATTTCTCATGCACTTCCTCACCAATTCAGCCGTACGTTACGTTAAAGCTCCATATTTTTTTCATTTTGGTGCAGCGCATCATACAGCTTTCTACTCCGTTTGCACAAGTCTCCTTGGCAGCGACTGCTGCTTTTGGCATGTCAGGGTGCACTATAAGATGGCTACCGTACGACATTTCACCATAAAGGCTACTTGTCATCTCATCCTACAAAGCCTTTCCACGTATTATGTTTTAATATTTATTTAAAAATTAATTAAGTACACTGTAAGCTTCTCCATCGTTATCCTTGTCCTGGTTGTACCGATTAACCAAACCGCGTAAGCCGGTCCACGCAAAATATGAGCGTCCAGTTCCCATAACATTTTCATCTACTAAAAGATGTGCCGTCGTGGCAACGCTGACCCATTTACCAGACCTAAATTATTAAAACAACAGGTAGCTACTTAAAATTTTTCACTTTTTTATAAAGCACCGGTATATGGGCATGTGCTTAATTCTGAAACGCCTTACAATTTAGATTTAGGTCCGTAGACCGTACGATATAAACTGAAAAAACGCACGGACCGACGTAGACACTTTACCACAATGAACACTATGCTACGGCTTTGTTCTGCTGGTTACGTTGATGAAACAGGAACCAAACTAGTTCCATTAACTTTAGTTAGGTTGTAGTGCGGATTACTGAATGCACGAACTTTCTCACATTACAGGCGCCCTCAGCCCCAAATATATTGTCCACGAACAAAGTACTCGAGAGTACATTCCAGCACCGTGGTCTATCCAAAACTATAATACGCCATGATGCACACAAAGAAAGGTGGGCTATCGATCGAACTGTTGTGACAAGAGGATGCAGTTATGGCGCAAGCGACGGACGGGCGCTATATGCGTGCAACCAGCTAACCATAAAGAAAAAGATATAGATAGGTATAGATAGGCGAGATTTACGTTTATGGCCGAAACGTTCATGCCCCTAAGGTAAGTGGCAGCAAAAGCAAAGCTAGAGAGCGTGTGAAGCGGAACCATGGTTCGTACGTACGCACACGTAACCAAATTTAGTCTAAATGCGAAAAGCTGCCTTATATTTTTTGGTAAAGACGAAACCAGAGTATGGCAATATTTTACACGTTATTCGGAGAAATGAAATGGTGAATGTATTTTTTATTTTCAATAGGTGGCCAATGCACAATATAGCAAGCCAGTCCAACGTTTGCATGCAAATATAAATAATAAGACACAAATTCAACAAAGCACTTGGAGGGATTATGGTATATCCAAAACTATTTATGGAAACAACTGCTGTGTACAGTTTTAACACCAAACTGGAACCAAGTGTGCGTATAGCAAAAGTAAGAATTGTTGCCCACGCAAAACGTGATGTCAGCGGACGTAACGGTGTATGTAAAATTGTTTACATTGAAGGTAGGTTTCTATTAAGCAAATTCCACAATATAGTCTCTTAGCTGGTCTCTCATACAAGTTCTTTCCTTAGTCAAACCATTTTTAGTATGCGTGGCATAATATTTAACCCAACCTATGTATGTGTGGTGAGTCTAGTACTCGGGGGATCGTTGGTTTCCATTAGTAGTAGTGGCACACCAAAGTACTGAAGGAGTAGTATCATAAAGTGCAACGGATGTGCAGAGTAATCGTATGAATCCGTATGTATCCTCGTCAATGTGTATAAAGGTGCCGGCGGAAGTTGTGGATGAAGTCCAAACCTGATGTTTGGCAGTGCAAAATACTTGTTTCCTAATTTACGGCGAAGAAGAAATTAAGTATCCAAAAGCAGATGGCCGAACGTTGGCGGTGAGGGAATTATCAGGAATATTTCGGCAGAGGAAGGCCGTTACCTTAGAGACGTTCGAAAAGCAATGATAGCATATTAAATAAACTATCGCAATGGGGTCATTCTGAAGCATATTGCAACCCACTTATAGGTAGATTTTTTGTTCGTTTTGCGATGATGTCTCGGTGGGAGCAAGGCCGTAGGATATGTGCCCAGAGTTATTAGCATGATGCAGGTTTCCCAAAAAAGGAATCGGTCCTCTTGTCATGTCCACAAATATGGTGGCATTCTTCATAGAGTGACCCGGAAGCGTAAGCATACTAATGAGGCAAATGCTTTATTTCGAGTACGAGGCTCTTTCATACAAGGGGTGGATTAGGTGTGAAACCTTGGATAACGTACACGAAGCGGTCTATGCATGGTGCATTGGCAAAACCTAGTAAAAACCGGGGTTAAGTTGAAATGAATCCCTTTCCCCAACCTGAGAGTTTTGGCACTTCGAAATTGTAGACGTTTAAATATGATCCAAGTGAGGAATAAGTTATTTTTTGTAGACCATCCAGGTCGTTGCACTTCTTTTCGTATGGTATTATCCTATTTGAGCAAACTTGCTTCTCGCACGCCGTTGCTCTGTCACCAAAATGAAATGGGCTTTGTTTGTTGGTGTGTGTCATATTTATACTTCTCCCTAATTTACATATAAATACGGTAAGATCTACGCCCCTCACAATCCTGTGCAGCGCAAAAGCCACTGTTTTATTATTCTAGTGCGCAGCGTTTTTACACGTGTGTGCGGGATTGTAACAATATGTGCAAAAGGTACTACAACTAATTTCCTTTCTTAGCCACCGACGAGTGGCGCTATATTCGCTTGCATACAACTCACTGGCAATTATTTAACAAAATACTTATGCATCCATATGTATGCAGTCAAATTGCATTTTAACAGCTTCCCTGGACTTCATTAGATTAAACTGATGCACTGAAAATCAAACAGAACAGGAACAGCAACAAAGCGATTACCCATTTTAGGCTTAATATCCCGTATCAGACCCCAAACACTAGGTTTCATTCGATGGTGTTTCTAGGCATGTGCTGTGAAAAATAGGAATAAAAATATTGGAATGACGCACCGACCGGCAAGGTACAGCCGGCTGTGATTCCTGTAAGCACCCCAATTTTACGTCAGAGCGAAACGCAACAAATAACAGTTTATCATGTTAACGCTCAATAGATTCACTACGCTTCCTCTGCGAATTGGCGTGCTATTTAAAAGGCTGTTTCGTCTTG
>CALYDF020010098.1:0-10282 GCA_944474145.2 Dicrocoelium dendriticum
AATAAATTGCGCATTTTTCCCCATTCCAGTTCAAGTTCAGGTGGGACTGGAACGATCGGATGACGCTAGAACGTGTTCATTCTTGCGCGGGTCGTTGATCCAAGAGTTAGTGGAGATGCTCCTACTTTTCGATGGATCATAAACGAAAACGCCTAAAAACACACACTGGCGCACCAAGTTACTGCATACGTTCCTTGTATTAGCAGTCCCTGTTATGACAGTTACGTTGAGGAAGAGAAGAAGAAAAACCAGAGGTAAAGAGCAACGGAAATCAGTTGGAAGAAGAGGGTACTACCAATGGTGAGGAAAGCTATAGGAAATAGTATCTAAGTATGAAGATATGTTAGTCAGGTAAAAGGAAAGGCTTCGTGTTGCCACCTGAGAGCATCTAGTTGACGCTCAAACCACTTAACCGTAGCTATTTTGACACCTTTACGGAAAGTGATTTCCAGCTCTTGATGACTTGCGATAACCGTATCTCCGCCCCAACTCGATCGGACTGCGGTTTGTCCGGCTTCATACAACGCCTCCGGAGACCAGATAATCTAGCAGGACTAAATAACCAGGACAAATCAGAGCCAACCTTTCCAGTCAAAGTAGGTTAGGTTAAAATTAGGTGCACTGAATGCATCCCCATACTACGTATGCATTCGGGGTTACGTTTGTCCTCTTAATCCGTCAGCTTCCTCGGCCATCGTATCTCCTCTGCAGGCGTCGTGCCAATGCAGGATAAAATTCAAGCCATCATCGACTACCCCGAGCCTCATTCTTGCAAACAGCTCAGGCGTTTTGATGGGCTTGTCAACTTTTACCGACGATTTATACCCAACTGCGCCTCGCTGATGCAACCCCTCACGGACCTTCTCCGAGGGAAACTCAAGAAATTCGAATTTCCTGCCGCAGCACGCGCTGCTTTTAAGTCGTTGAAAGAGGCTATCGCCAACGTAGCTTCTATAGCGCATCACGATCCGGCCGCCCCACTGTCCCTCAGTACTGACGCCTCGGACGTGGCAGTCGTCGCTGTTTTGCAGCAACGAGTAGCCAACATGTGGTAGCCCTTAGCGCTTTTCTCCAAACGCTTACAACCTACCGAATCTCGCTACAGCACGTTCGGTAGAGAACTACTAGCCGTGTATCTAGTGATACGTCACTTTCGACACGTCCTAGAAGACTGCTCCTTTGTCGTTTTCACTGACCACAAACCCCTGACTTACGTACTCGGCTCGACTACAGACCGATACTCTCCTAGAGAGTCGCGCCATCTTGACTATATCGCTCAGTTTACGACCGATATACGGCATGTCTCAGGTGTGCACAACGCCGTCGCCGATGCACTTTCCCGTATCCAAGCTATCTCCGTTGACGCCGGCACGGCTATCGACTTGGCAGCCATGGCCACAGCACAACTCAATGATCCTGAGGTTGATCTACTACGCAGGTCTCCCTCATTGGACATACGACCAGTTCCGCTGACATCATCAGACGGAAGTATACTCTGCGATTTATCTCTGGGCACGCCGCGCCCAGTCGTCCCACGCGAGTTTCGGCAGACCGTGTTGGACACGATGCACAGCTTGTCTCATCCAGGTGTTCGGGCATCGGTTAAACTCGTTACTGCACGATTCGTTTGGCGCAATGTTAATCGGGACGTCCGTACTTGGGCAGCTGCTTGCCTTTCGTGTCAACGCGCGAAGGTGCACAAGCACACGCGAAGCCCATTAGGCACCTTTCCCACGCCAAACGCACGTTTTCATCACGTGCACGTGGACCTCGTAGGTCCTCTGCCGCCTTCGAAAGGCTATGCGTATCTGCTGACTTGTGTCGATCGATTCACTAGGTGGCCGGAAGCTATTCCTATACATAACTGCTCTTCGGAAACAGTAGCGAAAGCTTTCCTGATTATATATATATATTTGCAAAAGTCTGTTAACAGACATAATGCCATCAGAAACCATGGGATTCAAACGAAGGTACAGAAACAATAAAATAAAACACAACACAACAATGTCCATGGTTTCCTCAGAGGGCGAGATACTACCCGGTTGCCCAAGCCGAAGTAGGGTGTTGACTTAGGGGACACCACCCCGAGCCTTTGGCTTAATAGCCTGCCCGCAAGGCAGCGGAGCGAATTCAGGGAATCGCGCCCATTGGGAGCCGGTGACTGATTGCTCAGTTCATACGCCTTTCGTTTGTTCCTTTGTCAAACAGGGGCCCAATGCTCCCCAGAAGTACAGCATAAGATTGCTGGAATACAATGCTTCGCCAGGATGAAGCAAGGGGCAGTGACTTTATTTAGTGGCGAGTCACGTCCGCCACGTCACAGTGTTGTTAAACGGACATATGTGGCTTTTTATAGGGAGAACGCTTGCCAGGCGAAAACCCACCACGTCCTGGAACACTGCCGCCGAACCATTTGCTGGAACGGGAAAATCCCGAACCACCCAGCTGGCACCACGAGGAGGTTGTTCGGCAAGCCAACCAAGCTTTCCTGGAGCGCTGGGTAGCGCAATACGGCTGTCCCGCCATCGTGACCACTGATCGAGGGTCACATTTCGCGTCAACATTTGCCACGTTGCTTAAGGATTTAGGCTGTCGCCACGTTCAGACGACGGCATATCATCCGGCCGCTAACGGCATGATGGAGCGTTTTCACCGCCAGTCAAAGGCAGCGCTACGTGCGCACGCAGATCCTTCATGGTCTGAAACGCTTCCCTCGTTCTCCTAGGCTTAAGAAACACGGTTAAAACCGATTTCGACGCCACACCAGCGCAGCTCGTCTACGGTTGCACGCTGTGGTTGCCCGGACAGCTGGTAGCACCAGCCCCATTTACTTCCACTTTTGACTACGAATTTACACTGACCGATTGGCTCACCAGAGGCGTGAGCTACGTCTACCCGCTTTTCGATCGCAGAAGACACCATTGTACGTGCCCGAGAAGCTGTCTACATGTTCACACGTCCTTCTTCGCGCAGACGGTGTTCGACAGCCTCTTCAGTCGCCGTACATAGGACCTTTCGACGTGCTACATCGTGCGAGCAAGGCGTACACTATTGACCGCGGTGGTCGACGCGAAGTCGTCACCATCGACCGTCTAAAACCCGTCTTTATAGAAGAAACCACCTCGCCTACTTCGTCTAGTAGTGCTTCGTGCGACGTCGCAGCTCACCGCGCCGGCTTACAGCATTCTAGTACAATCCAACCAGACCACGATCTCGGTCTACAAGCATCAGCCGTCTCGACATCTCCCGAATCTAGCCTGCTGCCTCCCACGACCAATCGCCGCGGTCGGGAGGCGCGTAAGCCCGTTCGTTTCTCCGACTATGTACGGTGTAAATATTTTTAGATTTGTAGTTATTGTATCTATTTGCCCCATTTTTGGTCGATTAACGTTTTGAAAACAAACAAAAAGAACAAAAACCTCCGAAGTCCTTTTTCAAAAAATATTCAAAAACCAAAAAATTTAAACACGCAAATCATTCGTTCGTTCTTTTCGGCGTTTTCTGCGCGTGTTTTTCTATTTTCTCGTCTCTACATGCCCCAAACCCTCCCATTCGATCGACTGGCCCACACGAGGAGTGTTTTCGAGGACCTTGGCGCGAACGCTGGTCGCTTTTCCGCGCGACGACAGGCGCTTCTCCACGGAACAGTTGTCGTTTCTCCGCGGGACGAGTGCCGCTTCTTCGCGGGACGATGGTTGCTTCTCCGCGCGACGAGGATCGCTTCTCCGCGGGACCATGGTCGTTTCTTCGTGGGACGAGGGTCATTTTGGCGAGGGGGGAGACCACTCCCAAGCGCACCGTTTGGCAGCAGCGGAGGTTGAGGTCCTGTCGGCCTTTTTCTGGACTAGACAGTTTTTTGTAGTCCGACAAGCCCGCTACAACGGCTCGCCGAAATGCACCCTGCCCTGCAATCAATAAATAACAAATCACAAACGGCACAGCGGACTCGGACTTCCGGCGAACCCCCACTTGACACGAGCGCACGCTCACTTTCACTCGGCAAGATTTTGCCTTACGCATCTCGTTTCAACAGTCCTTTTCGATTTCGAAGGCTTTCTATGTTCAGCCTTCTAGGGGGAGCTCTGTAGCGCCCTAAAAGATAACTGCTATCTTTCATGTACAATTTAATTGTCGACCGATTGTACATTACTCCTTCTTGTTTTAACCTCCCTTACAACCGGCTTGTCACTCGACCACCTTGTAAGTTCCCGCGCTCACGTGTTCGCTCTCGCCTCGCTTCATCCGTCCGCTTCTTATTGTAGCCCATCGAATACAGTCCGCTGTGTCCGATTCCCATTGCCTTCTGATACCCGTGCTTACTTTCGCGCACCGTCTCGGATTAGTATTAACTAGTCCTACACAACCTAGTGTGACGCACAACACCCTTTCACGTCATAACCATTTAAAACGGTGTTCTTTTGGAGTTCTATTAAGCACACGATTTACGTTTCACAATAAAAGATAGCCTACCGACGCATATATCTAGTGATCACAGAAGTAAGCCGTTCAGTGTCAACAGCTCACATAATGAGCCCACACAACGAGTGCACTGCTGTCCCCAGGAAAATTTCCCGGAAAGTCATCGCAGTGTAGTATACAGGTCAGGAAGAAGTCCAGGTATAGGACGGAACTTCTAGTAAACAACACGTAGCCTAGTTAACCGTTCTCTTCGGGTTCTTGTCCTTCTTCGGTAACTGCACAGGAATGGCGCTCTGGAAGGCAAACGGGGAAAGACGACGTAAAAGCAACGATTCAAATTCGATCACGCGCCACAATGGTATCGAATGTTCGTTACACCGCACCCCCTCTAAGTATGCAACGTCCCCATTGCCACACCGTAGCCTCCTTCAGCCGGTACTTCTATTTCAGCCTCTATCTCTGTCGGTGTTTCCTTGTGGAGTTCCCCGCCTGGGTGGTCAGTTTCACTACGAAATGGTTTAAGCCTGTTAAAGTGTACAATCATCGGCTGTGCACTGGGGTTGTTTGGATCCTTAATCACACAAGTCGCGAAGGAAATCAGAGATCCAAGAGAGAAGATTCCCGGCAATACCGATTCCTCCGAGTTTAAGCAAAAGTCGTTCGTGTGGGACCCTGTCGAAAGCTTTGCTGAAATCCACAAACACAACGTCCAAGCGTTTGCCGGAATCTAGCGATTTCGCCCATTTCTCCCTAGCAACTAGTAAGTTCGAGGTACACGAGCGTGCTCTTCGAAAACCATGCTGTGCACAAGAGAAGAGATTCAGTTCCTCGAGGTGAAGATGAAGAGCCTGCTTCAAGATCCGCACCATAACTTTACACAATATCGACGTTAAGCAGATAGGATGATAGTTGGCTGAATCTTGCCGGTTCCCTCTTTTGTATATGGGTTTGACAATGCCCCCTTTCCAAGCCGACGGGAGACGCCCAGCTTCAAAGAAACGAAGGAAGAGCTGACAGATAGGAGGGGCGATGTACTACGCCACAGTCCTAAGCAACAGGGGTGCAAGCCATCCGGGCCGGGTGAAGTATGCGGATCTAAATCAAGGAGAAGTTTAAGCACAAAATTGATGTTAATGTCTACTTGATTTAACAGATAAGGAAAACTGGACACAGAGTTGTCGCAGGCGGGAGTTTCTTTCGCGAAGACAGAGGCGTACTGCTGGGTCAAAGACTGGAGTTATCAGTGTCTTCGCAAAGTATTTAGTTCATTGAGTTGTAGAGGGCAGGAGGGAAATCCCTTGTCAGCACCATCGATTCCGTATCATACTGGGTTTGAAGCGTGTCGTTGCATTACAACGTTCCTCAAGGGATCGTCGCAATCGCAGTGACAGACGCAAGATTCCAGCATTCGCAGCGAATGTATGTCTATCAGCTGCTTGAAACTTTCCTCGGATGGAGCGTCTGCAATTTCTTCCGGTAGGCTGTTCCAAACATTGACCACTCTAGTGGATAGGGTGACGTTCATGCGAATTCTTTGCTTAAACAGTTTCCATGTGTGACCTCGTGTGGAACAGTCAGTGTTGGGCCAGAAGAATGATTGTAACTCACTTCCAAGTTCCTCTCGGAGGATGCGCCTAGTGTAGAAGAGATCACCCCGGCGACGGCGGAGCTCGAGGGAGAACAGATTTACCTGCTGGAGTCGAATGGAGTACGAGAGATCACGAAGCCCCAGAACAGCTTTCGATGCACGTCTTCGAACCTTTTCCAACAGAGCGCATTCAAACTTTGAAAGCGGATAGCTAGCTGGTAGGCCATATTCTAAGACTGAACGGACGTACAAAGTGAACAAAGGTCGAAAAATCTCAAGAGTCACTCGAGTGAATGATCTTCTTAAGGCATCAACCAGTCTCCTTCCAGTGGCCACCTACTTCAACGTGTCCTGCGTCGTTCTAAAATCAGAAGTCACGATGACCCCGAGATCTCTCTCGTGGTTGATATTCCCGAGGAGAAACCCACCAATGTGGTGGTTCAGTGCTACCCATTGGGAGAACAGCGCATTTATCTCGGTTTACTGGCAGTTCCCACTTGATGGACCATTCGTGTAGCTGGTCTAGAGCCCCTTGTAATCTATCCGCATCCTCAATGCTGGATACTGTCGACCATAGCTTGAGGTCATCGGCGTAGCTCAAGCAGTCGGTATGAAGTGCAGTCGGCAAATCGTTAATGTAAAGTTTGAAGAGCTCCGATCTAAGCACTGATCCTTGGGGAATGCTACTAGTCATAGGTACTGGAGCCGAGAGGGTTTGGTTCACTTGTACGCGCATTGTTCTACCTCTTAGGAAATCGGCAGTCCAGGAGAGAAGATTTCCTGTAATGCCAATTCCCTGGAGTTCATGTAGCAGTCGTAGGTCGATTTTCAAAGGAACACAAGGTAGGGATACCACTGCCAAGATAAATTGGATCACCGGAAATTTGACAATAGTCAAATTTCGCTTTAAGTGTTTAGTAAAACACTGTTTTCCGCGCTATTTCAGCCAAAATGCGGATGTCGCCACATTTCAGTGAATCGGATAATTGGGCGTTGTTGGTCAGGTACAGATTCAGATGGACTAGAAAGATGGGAAAATCCCTTGAGTGTTCCTTCTTGAGCGAATCGTTGAGCCAGGAAATGATAAGGTGCTAGGTCTTGATAGATCTAAAACGAAACACCCGAAACACACCCTGATCAACCAATTACTCCACACGTTCCCTACACTAGCAGTCCCCGCTGTGTAGGTTACGTGAAGTAAGAAAGAAGTAGAAAGTAAACGGAAGATAAAGGGGAATGAAAGACATTTAAATGAAGGATAACACCAAAGAGTGAAGAGAATGACAGAATAAGAACCAGAAATTTGAAGATGGATGTGGTCAGGAAAAGGGAAAGGTTTCGTGTTGCCACCCAAGAGCGTCTAATTGACGCTCGAAAGCCTTAACCGTAGGTCCACTAACTACACTTTCTGGAAGCGAGTTCCAGTGCTCGATAACTCTACGCGATAACCGAGTTTCCGCCCTGATCCGGTCAGAACGCCGCTTGTGTAGCTTCATGGGATGACCGCAAAGACAAGGCAACCTAGCCGGGCCAAATAACCAGCTCAAGCTCTTCCCTGTTAAAATGCGGTAAGTAAGGATTAGGTATCCACGAAGCCGTCGGTAGTGCATTGAATACATACGCAAGCTAAGTAGACGCTCGGGGTACGATTGCCCCCGTAACCCCTAGACCAATTTGGTACCTACTCTCAAAACCCTCTCAAGCTCCATTTTGTCCTGAACAAGACAGGGCGAGCAAGCCTGGACGCAGTATTCCAGATGGGGCCGAACGAAAGCTGAGAACAGCTTCACAAATGTCGGCAGTTAAGACCCCGAAAGAACGGCGTATTAACCACAACATTCTGAAACCCCTACTAATGGCCTTCTTCCAGTTGTCACCAGAATGCAAAGACGAGGAATGGAGGACGCCTAAGTCTACCTGGTTGGAGACAAGGAGGAGATCGACCCTACCGAGTACGTAGCTCGAAGGCGGGAAAGTTGCTCCTATACAAAGGACGGAACATTTAGCCTGAATAAAGGGCAGTAGCCACAAAGAAGACCAGTCCCAGTGTCTGTCCAGGGTATGCTGTATGGCCTCAGAACTCCCAGAAACATTTACAACATTCCATAGCTTAAGGTCATCAGCAAACAATAGGGATGATACCCCAAGCTCTCCAGGGAGATCGTTTACGTAGATGGACAACAGCATCGGTACAAGGATCGAGCCCCGTGGGATACCGCCAAGCACCGCTTGCCTAAAGTATAGGCTGCGACCCACAGGTACACACTGCTCTCTTCCCTGCAAGAACGCAGATACCCAGTGAAGGGCCCGGCCAGATACGCCGTAGGAGCTCAGCTTTTGTGATAGCCTCAAGTGGGGTACCTTATCAAATGCTTTCGAGACGTCTACGAAAAGCACATCCACTACGTGGCCATTGTTCATTGCCTCGGCCCAAGCTTCACGAGCAACCAACAAATTCGTCAGACACGAGAACCCCTTCCGGAATCCATGTTGTGCACTACTGAGTAGATTAAATCCATTCAGGTGACCTTCCAACGAATCTCTCACCAGCTCTTTTCATTGGATCATTGGATGATAGAAAGCAGCGGGAAGTTCCTTTGTCAGCTCCGTCACTTCCCAATCGTTTTGGAGGTGGCCTGGGTCATTGCGGAACAAGGTCCCACAGAGAACTACTGAAGCTGCATTGGAAACTGCTGCATCCACGTAAACTAAAATGAGAATCCAACAAATGCTTGAAACGCTCCTAGGTCTCGGCAACGACGATGGACTCCGGAAGGCGGTTCCAGTCATTCACAACGCGAACGGATAAAGCCAGGCTGGATCGCACTCGATCATTCCTCGTTTTGAACAGTTTCAAACTGTTGCCTCTTGTTGAACTCACTGTGTTGAGATGAAAGAATTCCCGTAATTCCGTCCCCAACTCTCCTATAAGAATACGTCGGGTGAAGATCAAGTCTCCGCGATGACGACGGTAATCTAGGGAAAAGAGGTTCAGTTGTTTAAGTTGGAAAGAATAGGACAGGTCCCACAGCTCAGGAACAGATTTGGATCCACGCCGTTGAACCTTTTCAATCATATCACATTAAAATTTCGTAAGAGGGTAGGCGGCAGGTGGCCCGTATTCCAGAAGCGGGCGTACCTGTGAAGTAAACAGGAGTCGGAAGATCCCCGGGGTCAGGCGAGAGAAGGCTTTGCGTATAGAGTGAAACATCCTGTAGGCCGCAGCGACCTTTTTCTCAGTATCATCATAAGATTTGTGGTCAGACGAAAGTAGCACTCCCAAATCTCTCTCCTGAGTGGCGTTCCTGAGCAAGGAACAACCAAAATGGAACATTCCAAATGGGGCAGACGCACCAACTGGAAGAACCGAACACTTTTCACGATTCATTGGCAACTGCCACTTAATTGACCAATCATGTAGCAGGTCGAGTGTCGATTGCAACCTGTCAGCATCTTCCATACTGGATACCTCCATCCACAGCTTCAGATCGTCGGCATAGATTAGGCAGTCCGCCTGGAGTGTGGACGGTAATTCATTGATGAAGACGTTGAAAAGCACGGGACCGAGGACAGTGCCCTGTGGGACTCCACTAGTCATGAGAACAGGGTGGAAAAAGTTTCATTTACTTGCACCTGCATCGCGCAGTCGCGAAGGAAATCAGAGATCCAAGAGAGAAGATTCCCGGCAATACCGATTCCTCCGAGTTTAAGCAAAAGTCGTTCGTGTGGGACCCTGTCGAAAGCTTTGCTGAAATCCACAAACACAACGTCCAAGCGTTTGCCGGAATCTAGCGATTTCGCCCATTTCTCCCTAGCAACTAGTAAGTTCGAGGTACACGAGCGTGCTCTTCGAAAACCATGCTGTGCACAAGAGAAGAGATTCAGTTCCTCGAGGTGAAGATGAAGAGCCTGCTTCAAGATCCGCACCATAACTTTACACAATATCGACGTTAAGCAGATAGGATGATAGTTGGCTGAATCTTGCCGGTTCCCTCTTTTGTATATGGGTTTGACAATGCCCCCTTTCCAAGCCGACGGGAGACGCCCAGCTTCAAAGAAACGAAGGAAGAGCTGACAGATAGGAGGGGCGATGTACTACGCCACAGTCCTAAGCAACAGGGGTGCAAGCCATCCGGGCCGGGTGAAGTATGCGGATCTAAATCAAGGAGAAGTTTAAGCACAAAATTGATGTTAATGTCTACTTGATTTAACAGATAAGGAAAACTGGACACAGAGTTGTCGCAGGCGGGAGTTTCTTTCGCGAAGACAGAGGCG
>CALYDF020010099.1:0-10253 GCA_944474145.2 Dicrocoelium dendriticum
AATGCATACAAATACGGTGGCATAACTCTTCCCTAAATTACCATATGAAGTAAGTTGGTTAGCAACGAATCCTTGATAAGTTAGAAATGTCCACAAAATACTTAAAAATGCTACAAACGCAATAAAATTGCCGAAGAGAAGCGCAATTATCTTAAGCAACGTGGCCAGTTAATAGAAGAGTATTCAGGTAGGCAGAACAAACCAAATAAAGTGTAATGAAATTTATCCAGCTTAAAAAGACCTAATCTAAATGTAAGTTGGTTTAGCCCAACTGCGATGAAGAAGCATCAAGAATGCAACATCGGCCTCAGCATGATTCACGCTCACGCACATGCCGTACTATAAAACAGCTGACTCACAGGAGAGAGAGAGAGAGAGAAGGAGCATGAAGATAGCAACCTCAAGCTTAGCCTCCCTCGGACCAGTATGTCTTCCAAGGTGGTGACCACGCGATTCGGACTGCCCGTGGTTAGAAACGTTGGAGGCTACGGTGCGCAACTGGCATAAGTGGAGACAGTGCTGTCCAACCCACTTTATTGCTCGCCCGGTTTATAGTCCACCCCGCTTTATTGCCCAGTTTTTTCAAAATACACATTCTTTTCACCTAACTATGCTAAACTTCACCGCATAATTGGCTATTGCCGGGGTCGTCCCACCGCTTAATTGCCCAGCTGCGTGGGCTGTGCTATTAGCAGTTTATCAGTTTTACGCTCTCGTTCCGATTATGTATTACGGCTAGCCAATCTGATCGAGTCAAAAACAACAACCATATCGGTAGCGTTACTGTCAGAGTAAAGAAGTTACCTACGTCATTCAATACACAAACAAGCTAAATGTACCGATGGCTGTGGGTAAGCCCTCGTCCCTATTCAAAGTTCGAGAACTGAGCAAAGGCACGTATTCTTTCCGCTCCATGTTTGTCGGTACCCTATAGGTTACACATAAGTGTGGCCGGTAACTGGAAGGATTTGTCCTTGACAAAGAGTTGGACGTTTTGGATGAAAGTAAAACTTATCCACTAGGAACCTTACAGGACAAGTTGTCGCGTGATTTGCACATTTCTCGTCATACCCTAGCCAGATTGATTGTGAGCGAAAAGGAACACCGGTAGAATTTGTAGCACGGCACTGCAAGCTTACAGAAAAGGAAGCGATGTGGAAAGGATGAAGAAGAAACTGCATTGAAAAGCGGGATGATATCGGTTTGTGAGCACAACGAAACAGTTACAGGCCCGCTTCTAAAGTAAAAAGGCAGAAGAATTCGGGGAAAGACTTGGAAAATGCTTTACTGCTACAGTAGGATGGTTGTAAAGATGTAAGAATAGGAATCAAATTGTGTATAAAGGTACGCAAGGCGAAAATAGTGCCGCGGACAGTGCAGTCTGTGAAAATTGGCTGAAACATCGAACGCCTGTATGTTTAGATGCTTTTGATGGTGATAACGTGTACACTAAAGACGAAACAGCTTATTTTACCAAGCAACTAGTGGGCTATTTGGGTTTTTCTGCTGACAGACTCAGTGGATCGAAAATAGCCCTGGATAGGATCACCCTCCTGTGCTGCGCGAATAAGTCAAGCACGGACAAAAGAAAACTGGTTTTGATTAGAAAATATAAGAAACCAAGATGTTTTAATGGCGTGAATGTAGACACACTTCCCGTAGCTTACCGAGTAAGAATATGCATGGGGGACGAAAGAACTTTTCACCGCGTGGGTCTTCGAATGGGATAAGAAGCTACGCCAAAGTGGCAGAAAAATTATGTTGCTCTTGGATAATTGCATAGCACATCCACAGGTAGAAGGTCTGGAAAACATTCAAATGGAATTTTGCCGGCAAACACGACTAGTATTCTTCAACACATGGACCAAGCTGTGATTATGAATCGGAAAATCTTTCCAGAAAGGAAATTGTGGACCGAATTCTTAATCACATCGAAAACAACCTGTTATCTGGTTCATCGTCGGCGGTGGATGTCAGAGCCACGATTTCTGTGCTCAAGGCAATTCAGCTCTGAAAAAGTTGGAGACTGGTTAAAGGTGCAACAATGAAAGCTTGCTTTCGGCATTCTGACCACAGTCAACTGGCATCAGATACAATTTCTGGTGATGCCGTCATGGCTGTGATCGAGATCGGAGCTTGCACGGTCCCAGTCATCAATGCAAAAGAGTTCGTCGTCATTGACAACCACTGAAGTTAAATCGTCAGTAAAATTTTAGAAAACCGGCTAGAACAGAAAGGAGGTAGCCATTTAGAGGATAACGTGCCGGATGCCTCCGTGAGTAACAGCAGTCATGGCGTGCTGTATTCATGAGCAAAGAACTGTGTGAATGATCTGCATAGCTAGGGGCTTTCGCATGGGCTAGGCAACGATTTCTTGTCCAGATTGAACTTCCTCCGTGCAACATTAACTGGAGTAACACCTCAACATAATGTACAACTTAGGTTGGATTGTTTTCACAGCGAAAATATACAGTAATGGTAGTTTCTATAGCTATCCAGGTGAGATGCTTTACGTTATACTATTTAACTTATAGGTCATGATCTTTTGAATAAACGTCTTTTGTAGGCTTTACTTACAAGTAAGTATTTCATCCTTCTCAGCACGTTCCAATCCAAGTGATGCAGTGTACAGTAATTCAATGGTTGTTTCCTTTTTGGAAACATGGCACTATCGGTTAATATCCCACCCCGCTTTATTGTGCACTTTTAAAATATCCCGGTGGTGGGTAACGAAGCGGGTTCGACTGCATTTAACATTTCATCGAACGCAAAGTTCCAAAACACAAAAGATCTCCAAACGGCGGGTGTAAAACTGAAAAAACCATCATATGTTGTATTTCGTTTCCCCTCTTTATTTCACCATGATTCAGATGGCACATTAGCTTTAATCGGATTATATATATATATATATATATATATATATATATATATATATATAAACTGGAGAGAGTATGTTAGCGAAACATGTACTTGATTCCAGTTTTACTAAACCCTCCTCATACGCTTAGATTGTTGTTATGGTACAATCAAACAGTTTGATCACATTCCGTACAGTTAAGAATTTGTTGAAGCTTCAGCAAACATAGTGTTCAAAAATGCCGGCACTTATTCCAGCTGGTAGCATGTTTTGGACTCCGCTGCACCTGTTAAGGAAAATGTTCACAGACCTTCTAGTTCTGGACGTAGGTTTTTACACTGAGTTCCCTTTATTTTGTGTGTTGTAGACGGCTGATTGCATGAAAGTCATGATGAGGATGGAAACATATATTTCTCTTCCTTGATTCACTGTAGCCAGAGCGGATCAAGCTTAAGCTCATCACGTCATTCAGCGTGTTCCAACTTTGAGAAAGCATCTAAAAAGCGTTTGTGAATGCTTTTTGTACTTGTTCAAATGCAATGCGGCCACGCTTTCTTGCGCTGCCAACACACCACTGAACAATATTCCAACGTTGATTATCCATCTACTTCGGCCTAGCCCATAGGAAGGTAACCTCACTGAACAGTAAACCAACTTGAGCACTGTGTCCCGGCTTTCTCGATTTTGTCTCTTTTATTAACCTGCCGTATCTCGCTTCCTAATTAAGTTGTAGATGATAAAGTGCATGTAGAGTTACGGGGAACCCTCTCACTGATGTCTCCTTCTCTGTGATTGCTGCTCATCAAAAGCCACCGCTACTCGGAGTATCACAGTTAGCCTCCACCACACGTTCCTAACCACGCATTTCGTACTGATTATAGTTCAGGTGGAATAAATCAGGGATACATGTGTTTGGAAGCTGTCGGAAAAGTCGACCCTTCCGGGACGAACTATTTATTCATCAAACACGATAAGATGAGAGCAGATTAAGCGCCATTCGGATGCAATGAACGAGTGGTAAAAGCTAGCGTTAACGCCATGGTAGAGTTGGGATCTTCCGTCTGATAAAACGATTCTGAACAGTCAGTGAAGCGGCCGAAACGACGCACTGAAACAAGCACCAAAAATAAATGCACCCAACTGAGCATCTTGGATCACAACTTTTCAGGTAAGAGTACCTAAGTCAGTTGTATGGGCAATGGAATCTTTCCTCAGCGGCCACGAACAATGCAAAGTAAAGACGTTGACTCGAGCAGAAAACCTTACCAGGCTTTTGGTAAACCCGGTGCTAAGAATGCTGTTTCGGCAAGCTTGGGTACGTTAACTAAATGGGTCACCATCATCATCATCACCAACAGCAGTACATCAGCCATTTGAACTGATGCTTCGCTGCCATACAACCATGAGGATCTATGAAATAAAGAATAAGAAGAGGAAGAGAAGGGGGACTTACCTGAAAACCTTAATGCCCTAAGCAAACATTCAGGGTCAAGGCGCCTACACCTTGTGTAGACAACATACCGTCACAAACAGCTGGCTATCGTGCAAAGATAACGCCAACTGGGTCACCAGTTGGCGTCAAATGTTTCTGGCTATTAGTCGCGCAGAAATCTCAGTAAGTGGTGTGAGTAGGTAAAAATCATATTTGGTATACCACACTACTGATAGGTGGAGGTAGAGCCGCGCAACCTCTCACGTGTTAACGGAATTTAGTTTAACTGGCCTCTAGGCGCAATACGTCGCATAATACACCATCACGCTAGCCGCCAAGAATACAGCTCTAGACCAACCACTGGTCGCACTGCCAATTTGTCGCCATACCTGAAATACTTAGTCTCTAAATGCGTACGCCATGATGTATGAGTCTGTCAGTCACCAGACCGCAATACGTTCTCTGCTCATGAAGTGTGCATTATTTCACACGAATAGATCCAATCCTGAGCTCCTTACTACAAACTCTTCATCATAGGCTCGATTTGCCAGCGTGCTCTGATAGGTCAAAGCAACGACCTCCTGCCTAGACTATATATTCGCGTATACTAATATGGCACTACCGCAACAAACATGGTATGTCTCAGTACTCAAAACAATAATCGTACAATAGCACATGAAACCAAGCTCAGACTTGGGAGCCTCACTCGTTTCACTGCTGAAAAGTTGTTTATAGGGAAACTGGACCTCCATAAGGCATCTCATGCTTCATCAATTGCGACATCACCCACTGTTGTGTGGCCGCTGACGCCTTCACCCCACGACCGCAAGAAGAAGTCCAAGACGAGCCAGAAGGAGACTTGTATACATGAAATCACAGTTGCTTATATAGTTTGAAGGGAAAATAAAGGGAAGCTACTAAAGTACACTTGAGCCAACCAATTGACGGGAAAACGTCAAATGCAACGGCGAATAAGCAACCGTGTACTCAAGAGAGAATCGCGTAGGTCCTTAAAAATAGCATCATTGGAACAATGGAACAATGGAACAATGGTATATGACGGGTAAAAAAGCATACACTTAACGAGTCCCGCAGGTTGGCAATAGAAATACTAACAAATTGGCAAACCACATAAGTGGTTGAAGTAAGGAGTGTCAGTGAGATAAAAGGTAGAAGTATAACAGTTTTAGGGGGATAAAGTGGTACGACGCAAAACTGGCTAAGAAATTGTTATCGTTGGTGATGGTAGCAAATAAAAATGGAGTACTCACCGGTTCGCACAGATTTACGACCGTGAATTTGGGGTATAAATCCAAAGAGGCTGGTCAGCCTAAATATATACAAGCGTTTTCGTTCATAAAACAAAGCGCAGGGCGCTCAGTGCGACGTCCAATCGTTTTTTAAACGTATCTAATGTGGGGGCACAAACTACTGAGTTTGGAAGGGCGTTCCAGGGCCCGCAGACCCGGAGGGAGAAATAGGTTCTCCGACAGTCTAGACGACTGTACTGTTGGCTCAGCTTTAAACTGTTACCGCGAAGGTTAGTGTTCGGGCTGAGCTTCAAGAGGTGGCGGCATACGTGACTGGGATCGCTCAATATCTGGTACACTAGTATGAGGTCTCCACGAAGTCGCCGGTACCGTCCGCTGAACACTCCGAGTATCTCCAAGCGTAAAGCGAACGACCATTTACAGTGACGGGCACTGGCCAATCACAATGACGAAATGAAATGTTTAAACAAACTTCACGATACAACCGAGAATAAGGAATGCAGACCCGAAAGTTGAAAACTAGTACAATACTTGCGTGACAACTAAATATTCCTTTAACATAACCAAGTAGAACAGTGATGAGAAGAAAAAACCAATAGAATATGTTCTTGCAAATAGCGCTGCTGAGAAGGACATGACGATGAGCGTCCATTGACAATGACGTGGATGTACCAATCGGGCGAACCCAGTAGAATGTTTAAACAACAGTCAAGAAATAGCAAATAGAAAGAGTAAAGAATAGCTATCGAGCTCGTTCACAATAAATGAATGTCTAATAGCTGTTCTCCTAATACTCATTGTATATGCCACTTAATCATATCAGGACAATTTTCACCAGGCACTGTTTCTTCCTGTGTCACACCTGGATCCCTGGTCGTTAAGTGTCACCTTGTGCTAGTCCTTTGGTATGATCATTCGGGAGCGCTGTCCTGCTTGGTTTGCCTACATGTACTTTCTACCCACACCTGGTGCGCCACCGTTTCTCTTCAGGAAAGTCAAGTGGACACAAGTCCAGTCAACATTAGCTTTATGTAGCCGAGTGGGTGCATTTTCGGTATTTTAAATTGTCCACTGCAGGTGTTTAAAATAAGGTCATAAAAAATGGAAAACTAGACAACTGTAACAATATGCCATTAAAAGTACCGGTGTCACTCGAGTAGACGGTCCCGAATCTGTACCATGTTGATGGTACAGTGTCGAAGCCCAATTTTCCCGCTTGACGAAGATTCTTTGAGTGACAAATCACTTTCTGAGAACTTCGCGCAATGCACGCAGTATATCAAAGTCTCTATTCGAAAATCGACCTTGAGACTAGTCTAACAGACGAAAATATAGAAAAATCGATGAAACAGGATAACTCCGTAGCGGGTCATTGTTGGGAGAATCAATACCGAAACACCCTCAATTCGGATACGGTCTTTGTGATCGGAATGTTCGAGGTCCACTTCAAAGTGAACCGAGGTCTCAATAGAGATTGCGTGTCGCAATCCAACCACTCGGCGAGTACTTCAAGTCCAACTTTGAATTCCTTACCGCGGTGCCAAGGGTTACTCACGGATGTTAGACGTTGTGGTCAAGGCACTTACTCACCAGGCTCCTAGTTTCACCCCAGCTCAGACTCTCTCCATCTGATCAGTCCAAACGAGGAGGAAACCGGTTATGGGGTGCCACTGTTGGGAGAATCAGTACCGAAATACCAATTCAGAGCGATGTTCCATTGAAAAGACAACGGGCGGTTTAAAGGCCCGGCAAAGATCTTCGCGGATAAGCCTAAGCAGCCGGCTCAGTTGATGGGAAGCAGCTCACACTTTAGGAATTTCTCAGCTAACTGTCAATTGGTAAATTCTTCTCTTTTACCTTTGCGGCATTAGTGCACCAGCAGAATGGAGCTACCGGGTAGATTGCACCGAATTAAATCATGTTGACGGCCTCGTGATAACGAATCAACCGACTCACAAATCTAGCTCTTTTTTAGCGAGGTGAGTCAACGCTGGTGCATAGACTGAGAAAAAATGAGCTTGGCTTTTGTCGCACTAGATGTCGATGAAGTGTTTCCTCATTAAAAGATCGGGATAGTGCTGGGGTAAAATACATTTTAGTGGACAACCTTCCGGTTTACCAAGGGAAGTAACGTTGCCATCGACATACAGAATGCCAACTGCCATAACAGCTAGTCAGTCTTTGGAGGTTACGTCTAGCGAGGGGAAACTCATGGGAAATCAGTCGTCAGCCACACTCTCGTCGGTACCAGATGGGAATGTTTATATAATAGCACAAACGTTTCATGATGGAACTGCAGCCGCGGCCTGCTGCGATGTTCCAAACCCTACTAACCCCCAACCTATTTGTCCAACGTGAGGTATCAGACCGATGACATGTAGTGGAACAATGGAACAATGGTTTATTACGGGTACAAAAGCATCGCTTAACAAGTCCCGTGGGATGGAAATTATTGCGAAAATCAATTGCATAATAAAGTGAAAAGCATTGTGGTGGACTCGCCATAAACTAATGTGGAATAGCGGAGATGTTCGCATATTAAACGTATAAATCCATAAATCCTTTGGTTAGGCATTTTGCAAGACACCGTTTGATTGCGTTTTGTAGCCCCTGGCTAACAAGTCATAAAATGAAATGTAAGTGAGACAATGCATCGTCAACACGTTTTTTAAATATCGCCAGATTGGGAGCAGAGATGACATAATTAGGAGGGCGTTCCAAGGCTGGCACCCGCGAAGAGAAAAGAAATTTCTACGGCATTCTAGCCGGCTATAATGAATTGTCACATTCAGAGGGTGATCTCTTAGTTTAGTTTTCTGGTACAATCTCAGCAGCGGACGGCAAATGTGGTTTGGGTTCTTCAGAATCTGGTAAACCATTATGAGATCCCCCCGCAAAAGCCGATATCGACAGCTGTACATTCCTAGAGATTTCAGTCTAAGCTGATAGGGCAGATGAAAGAGACCCCTGACGTTCTTGGTTGCCCGTCGTTGAGGAGTCTCGAGAGCAAGAAGATCCTGTTTCTGCCACGGCTGCCGCGCCTGAATAGCATATTCAACGTGAGGTTGCACGTAGGCGTTAAGCATTTGGGGAAATATTGAGGGTTCAAACCGACCGAAGGCTCTGCGAAGAAGGCCGAAGTGTTGATTGCCGGTTCTCGTCGCCTTCTCTGCTTGTTTTGAACACCCGAGATCTTCCTGTACCAATACACCCAGGTCATGCTCCTGAGAGACCTTCGCCAAGGTGTGGTCTCCAACCATGTAAGCGCTCACCGGCTGGGACGCAGATTCATCACTTTGCATTTAGCCATGTTCAATTGAAGTTTGTTCCTCCTTGACCATTCGTAAATGCAATCTAGGTCATGTTGGAGCAGATCCTGATCTGCCTTGTTACTAATCGCCCGCCATATCTTGACGTCATCGGCGAAAAGCAGGAAGTTTGAGATGACTCTTGCCAAGTCGTTGATAAACACCAGGAATAAACGCGGTCCCAGCACTGAGCCTTGTGGGACACCACATTCCACCTCAATTGGACTAGAAAGTGATCCCCTAACACGTACTTGGAGCTTTCGTTGGTAAAGGAAGTTGCCAATCCAACCAAGTACAGGATCTCCGATTCCGTAACTTTGTAGTCTTTGAAGTAGGATGCGGTGATCAAGGCGGTCGAAAGCTTTGGAGAAGTCCAGATAGATGACGTCGACTCCGACCCCATCATCGGCCACTTCCGTCCAACTACCTCGTGCAATAAGTAGCTTGGTGGTGCATGACCGGTGTTGACGGAAACCATGCTGTTCCGGTACCAAATGTTGCATTTTTCCAGGTAGTCCATTAAACCTCAGCGACGACTGCTTCCATCACCTTCGCGAGCACAGGAGGAGAGTCACTTGGAGATAGTTTGCAGGGTCGGAACGGCTACCGCCTTTAAAAATAGGGGTTATAATGCCACACTTCCACATAGTGGGGACTTGTTGTTCGTCAAAGCACCTTTGAAAGAACTGTGACAGTGGTTCAGCTAGCTTGGTGGCCACAGCCTTCAGTGCCTTCGGGCGGATGTTGTCTGCTCCCGGAGAACTATGTTCACGCAGTGAGAGTAACTTCCTTAGCACAATTGATGTGTTGAAAATTACATTTGTAAACAAAGGTGTCGGTAATGAGCTTGATATTATGGGACAGGTAGATGTTGCGAGTTCAAAAATTAGGGCGTATTGCAGCCGCAGGACATCAGCTGCTTCTTCGGCGCTTTGTACTCTACCGCCTGTCGTGAATAGTGGGGGTATTCCATGCTTCACTTTACGAAGCTTATTGACATGCTTATACAGCAGTTTGTTGTTTGTCATGAACTTTTTGGCTAGGCACTGTTGATAAGTTATTTTGTCCTCACGGACAAGTGCGGTGCAATGGTTTCGATGGGCCAGGAAATTTCCCCAAGTTTCTGAGTCGGGGTTAATCTTGTAGGCACGCCATGCTGCATCCCTTATCGCCAGGCATTTTCGAGTCCTACTCCTTATAATTGAAGGCATTTTCGTGGGACGACGGGGTTTGGTCTCTGATGCTTTGTTGACGATGTCGCTGAGTTTATTAACGAACTCTGCCCAAACGTTGTACCACATTGCAAAGAAACTATTTTGACTAACGCGGGGAACTGAACCACGGTTCCAAAATGTCGCCAACAGGAAACTGTAGCAAATCACAAC
>CALYDF020010100.1:0-10259 GCA_944474145.2 Dicrocoelium dendriticum
TTCGCACTGTAAGTCGTTTCGGTAGTACAGGATTACCCCTCCTCCTTTTGTGAGCCTGTCGTTCCGGATCAGCGACATGCCGGGTAGCGACACTTCAGCGTCCGTCATTCCCGTGTGCAACCATGTCTCGGTGATACCAATGACATCATACGAGCCGGAAGCTTGACGATCTTTCAGTTCAGCCAGTTTGTTAGAAAGTCCCTGAGCATTTGTATACAAACAGGCCAGTTTCTCGGTCTCTAGGACCCCGCAGAGAGGTGAAGCTGTCAAGTGTGGGAGAATGCCAACCGATGGGAGGTCGGCAGTTATTCGTTTTTTTTGATGGGTCAATGATACCTCGTTTGCAACTTGATTCGGCCAAGGTGCGTCCCAACCTTCGTTTAGATCTACGTCAGGGTCAATTAAAGCAGCAGTCAAGTTACACTTCTGTACATTCGTCAGGATGCTTGCTGCTTCAGTTGCTTTAATATTTGAGCTGTGCAAAGTGTTTGCGACCTTTAACTGAATTTCGGAAGGAAGATGTTTCCGATTTCTCCGCCATCGATCCAAAACATCCTTTGCTTGTTGCTCTGACTGAACCACAAGTTTTAGGATTCTAGGGCCGCATCCTCTATAATTCGATGAGAGAGGTATCCTGGTGAGCGATAGTGCAACGACATTATCCAAAGAAAGTGTTTTGCCAACGAACTACCACTGTTCTAAATCGTGCTTTCCGGTCACTTGAACATCGTTAGAAGGATGTTCTGGCACGCCATGTATGAAGATTGTGTTTAGGCGGTCTTGCTTGCTGGGCACCTTCTTCGGTGTTTCGTTTTGGTTGTCGCGCGCTCCAAGGGACATCAGGATAGATACGGATCCCACAGGATCCGTGTTTTAGCGCACTTGCGGAGAGCAAAACGTTTTCTACGTCTATAGAGGATTCTAGAGTTACTCGAATAAGTCTGGGTTCACCATAGTGTGGCGAGCTCGGATGACGAGTAATTCGTAACAAGTTTATGGGCTTGGCTTTAATACTCATCTGCATATACAATGAGTTCCATTGGTTTTGGTCGTCTGATAACTTATCCCGCAATGTGATGGCGGTAGATTCAGGGACATTTGAGCATACAACAGTCCGGGCACTGTTGTTGGATCCCTTTTTAATCGATCTACAAGGTATGGCACTCATTTGTCTTGAATTGTTGATAAGTGATGGTTTGCTCTTTTTCTCTCTATTTACGTTAACGGTGTTTACAATGGAAGAGGACGCAACGGCGGCCTGTCGGTGGACCCTTGCAGCAATCTCTGCATATGTAACCGATGTTCTGGGAGGCTTAGTCTCGACAAGAGATATTTGAGCTACAGGTACCAAGGGTTGGTGTTTGGCTGCTTCATCCTTGTTAATACTAGATGTCAGGTCTAGTGGAATTTGTTTAACCAGACGTTTTGAATGGTGTCTGATTTTGTTGCTGTGAGTACTGTTCGATTCACGTAGGTACAGTCTATTTTTGCCCGGCATTCTACCAAAGTTGGAGAAGACAACGGAGATGGAGACGTGGCTAATTGCGGTGCAGGGGAAGCGGATTGTTCAGCATTCCGTTGCTTAGCAGCCGCTACGCTTCTGTGGTACATACTCGCTTCCATTGAAGTATGCTTATTGGTGATCCTCTGCTCTGCTTCTGCGATTAACCGGTGGCATTTCTCAGCTAGGATAAGCAAGCACTTAACGAGGGGGATGGTAGAAGACGCAGTACAGAACCAAACTGCATCTTGGGAGCTATTTCGCTCCCGTAACTGTTGTTGGGACACATTTGCACATTTCGTATGGTACCATTCCAAACAGTGCGAACAAGCCAGACCGATTTTTATTACCCGATGACATTCTCCTAACCTGCAAATGCTTTTCGACTGGAGTCTTTTCGGTTTCGCCTTTCTGCCATTCAATTTGGTGTCGTTACCTGACCCAGTGGGTTGGTTAGCTTTCTGTACTTTTACAGCTTTGAGAGCGGCGCACATCGATCAGGTGAGCGTGGTGGTTGCAAGGTCAAATGAGCGGTCGGCGTGATCGCGCGGTCCGTGGATGGGTTATGCAGCCGCACTGGCTGACAAGGTCACAAGGAATGGCGAGTGACTGCAACCTGAACAGATCGTTGAACACAGATTCTTTCACAGTTGTGTTGAGAAACACTGGATCGGAGTAAGCTTAGGCTTTTCGGCCTGTCTCGAGAGTTCTGTATCGAATGGTGTCACACAGAAAGGCAATCGGCTCAATACGATTGGATTAAACGCTTGCGCTTAATCACAGATGCCAGTGAAAACGCTTAATGATGGCACAGCCTCTAATCGTAGAAGATATTTCCAAGTATGATAAATCACTGTGTAGAGCTGGTAAATCAGGTTCGAATGATGTTACTGTGACAGCGCTGTGAGAAGATGGAGAGAGGATAGAGGGAAACAATCCAAATGAACCAGTAGCACGCACGTCATGCGTGTGTGAGGATGACCTTGATCGCTGAGTATCTAAGTATGCACAGGTGAACGGTATATCTCTAACTGTATTATCCACGATCCGTTGGAAAATGCTGGGTGCTGAATTTATTCCAAACGGAAAGCGAGTGTACTGGAATAGTCCCAGGTGGGTAGTTATCGTGGTCACTTCCTGTGACTCATCATCAAATTCGACCTGGGAGTATGCGTGACTGAGATCTTGCTTGGAAAACTTTTGGCCGCCGGCTAAAGTCGCGTACAAGTCTTCAATACGTGGTGTGGGATATTTTTCCACTTTCGATGCTTGGTTGACTGTCAATTTGTAGTCTCAGCAAATACGGACGGAGTTGTCCGGTTTGAGTACAGGTACAATGGGAGTGCCCCAATCTGAATGTTGCACCGGGACTATGACTCATTCTGATTGTAGATGTTGTATCTCTGCCTCAACTTTAGGGGGCATTGCATAAGGCAATGATCTAGCTTTGTAAAAGTTTGGTTCGGCACCCTCTCTGAGTTTGATAGAAGCCTTGAAATGACGCATTTTCCCAATTTATCTTCAAACAACAATGAGAACTGGTTCAATAATGCATTCAAACTGCCGTCTTCAACAGTGAGCTGGTTGAATTGCATGGTCTCGGGACAGAACTGTATCCAGCCTCGACCCATGAGATTCGGTTTGTTCCCAGGTACAACGATTAAGGGTAGCGTGAATTTTCGCTCCCCGTGCCTGGCTTTAACGAAACATCTGCCCAACACCTGAATTGTATCACCTGTGTACGTCTGTAATCTCGAGTTGCGCGGTACCAAAGGTGATAGCTTTTTCATTGAATCGCGGTTTACAGTGGTGACCGCCGCCCCAGTATCTAGCTCCATGTCTATCGGTTCATCCTCTATCGTCAAACGTATTGTGTAAGGAGGACAGTTTTTGAGTGTCACACTGTTCAAGTACACGGAGTTAAGCTCACTGTTCAAATTTTCTAGGACCTTATCTTCTCGTAGCTCTATCTTGCTTTGACGATTTGATGAGGCGATGTTCGTGGGGCGGGAACTTTCCGATTTACAGAAGCGTGCTAGATGACCTATCTTGCCGCATTTCCGACGGATACCTTCTTTGTGCCGGCAATCGGAAGCGTGAAAATGCCGCAAACCGCAACGATAACACAAATTGATTTCGATGTTCACTGGTGTCTGATTTGCGGACCGCGTGCACATCAACTACCGGCCGCCCAGTGAATTCGCGTAATTGGTGGGTAATGTTCTCTCGCTGTATAACGATGAAACAAACCTTTTCTCATGTGGCGGCCGACTCATCCAAAGATAACAACTTCTCTCTAGCACTTTCGTCCCATATTCCTGCAATTAAACATTGAATTTTCATTTGCTCTTCAATTTTTCCAGGTGGAATGTCATTATACTTACAATCAGGAATAGATTGGTTAATATGTGCAATAAAATCATTGATGCTTCGTTCGGCTTTTGGACAAATTTTGAAAAGCAGCATCTAGCAGTGTAAACATTTTGTTTCAGCCCCCATAACGTGGTATAAGTATCCAAAGCAGAACTGAGGGTGGCATAATTTTCCAGTTGTAGGGCATCATAGTGCCGTTGACCTTCATCGCCAAGCACTTGCCAGAATAGTGTGATTTTGTGAGCCTCAGAAGGACAAACGGTCGGATTCAGTAAAGGAAGTAATTCCACGAGTTAGTAAATGATTTCATCCATCTCATCCAGTTCGATAAGATCGGTTTTTCCTCAGCAGATGACCAAAATATAGGAAGTGTATTCAAAATTGAGTTCGTCATTTTTGTTGCCACTAAAACGTAGTACAACTAAGCATGTAACGCACGCTTCCGAGACACGTAATCCCAGCAAGCAAAAGACGTCTGAACAGCAGGAGTTTTATCAATTACTTGAGAAGGTATAAGAGTCACGGAAACGTGCAGCGAGACGGGGGTGTGTGTGTCAGATGATTGGCTAACTGGTGTGAGTGGTAACCAATCCGCGCACGGCTGAAGTAAACGGATCGAAGTCCTTTGCGTACGTGACAAGAACAATTCAAAGCTGATCTACAAGATCTTGCAATCACTGTTCCTTTTTACAATCACATCACTTTGCCCTCTTGGTTCAGAACTGGTAACAGGCCATCTGTGCTGGATCTGGTGCTTACCAACGTGGAGCATATGATTGCTGTGTTGACTTTAGACTGCCCGTTGGGGCGCAGTGATCACGCAGTCATCCGTTTCAACTTCGTCTGATATGCAGAATATCGGAATGATAACGATGAGACTGTGCGAACCATCACAAGCTACCATCGATTAGTCCAGCTCGTCAGCGCCATAACTTGGTCTTTCCTCGAAGAAGAACCCCCGGAAGTCGCCTGGCTCGAGTTTGT
Organism: Dicrocoelium dendriticum; assembly: GCA_944474145.2. Classification (NCBI taxonomy): domain Eukaryota; kingdom Metazoa; phylum Platyhelminthes; class Trematoda; order Plagiorchiida; family Dicrocoeliidae; genus Dicrocoelium; species Dicrocoelium dendriticum. Next base: position 4,859 of record CALYDF020010100.1, read on the forward strand.
CAACACATTCAGTCAGCTGATTGCACAGATGAGAATTTGCAAAAAGTGTACATCGGTCTCTTTCGTTAGTAGCAGAACTCGAAATTGGATGACAGTACGCAACGCAGCATGGCGAGTGTACAGAGAAGCTCCAACCCCAGAAACTTGAGACAACTACCTAGCCCAACGTAACCACTGCACTCAACTATTAAGAGAAGACAAAGCCGCCTACCAGCACAACACCGTAAAAACCTTCAGTGCTAACCACAAACTGCTGTGCAAGCAAGTCAATAACCAAAGCAAGGTGAGGCAAGGATTTCCTCCAGTCAACACGGCTGATGGCCCAACAAGGACGGCTGTGGAAGCAGCGAACGCGTTGCGGATGCTATATGCCCCCATGTTTTGTAGGGTCTTGCCGCCAAGCGACATAGCAACCTTTGTCGTCTCCTCGCCAGGAATAACTCACATAACTTTTACCGCGGAGAATCTATTGCAAAAGCTGACGTCGCTACGCAAACACACAGCTCGCCGGGTGGCGACACCATTCGTCCAGAGGCACTGGAAGCAGCAGCCAGCCAACTGGCAGGAACTTTAGCTCAGTTTCTCCAGCGCTGCTTAGACCAGAATCAAGTTCCCACCATTTGGAAGCTTGGAACAATAGACCCGATTCACAAAGATGGAAGCAGAACTGATCCCTCCAACTAACGCCCAGTATCCCTGCTTCCTTTACTCTCAAAGTTCATGGAATCCCAAGTTCCCGGTGCACTGGTGTGATATCTGGAAAACCGTAACTTCCTCACACTTTAGCAGCACGGTTTCCATCGACGGCGCTCATGTACAACGAATTTACTAGTCGCACGCAGTAGCTGGACCGAGTCAGCTAACGCTGGAGAAGGCCTTGATGTCATCCACCTGGATTTTTCCAAGGCTTTCCATCATCTATACTATCCGATACTACTCTCCAAGCTCCAGCATTACGGGATCAGTGCCCCTCTTTTAAGACGGTTTGCCAACTCTTTACTTCAACGGCAATTAGTGGTCAGAGTTCGGAGCTCTTTATCGGAGACCATACAAGTCGAGTTTTGTGTGCCACAAGGCTCGGTTCTACTTCCACGTTTGTTTTTGGTGTTTCTTAATGACCTTGCACAGGGAATCACCTCAAACTTCCTAATGTTTGCCGACGATTTGAAGATTTGGCGCAGGATCCAGGCGAACGCCGACTAGCATCTGCTTCCGAGTGACCTAGATACCGTGTATCAATAGTCAAATTAAAAGGTACTGCATTTCAACGTCAGTAAATGCAAGGTACTTACCAACCGACATCAGAGCAGTTACTGATACCGGCTCGGAAGGAATATACTACAACGATCAACTGTCGAACGTGACTTGGGTGTCCTGGTTCAAGATGACTTGGGTGTCCTAGTTCAAGATGACTTGGGTTGCTCCACGCAGTCCCAAAAGGCCTCGAAGCCCGGGAACCAAGACGTCCGGCTGTTGCGACGGGCGTTTGAACAAATACACAGCTCCATATTTTGATAAATACTCAGTGCGTATGTTCGTCCAGTGTCGAATACGCAATTCAAGTCTGGCATCCATGACTGAAACACAACCTTAATGCACTGGAGCATCCACAACGTCGGGCACCTAAGAACGTAATTGGAATGCGCAATCTTTCATACCAGGAGAGTCTGCAACCATTGGGGTATTTAGCGGAAGCTATCACAGACTATGCGGCTACCTGGTTATGGCATACTTTATTTTGCGAAACCCCCATCATATGTGCCACTCTTTACTGCAACTCAGTAGCAGTACAAACCTGAGGGGCTACTCATCGAATTTCGCTGTACAGTATAGTTGTCTGGAGTGCCGCAGAAATTGTTTTTCCATTCACGTCTGTCACCCGTGGAATGCTCTCCCATAATCAGTCGTCACCGCACCGACACTAAGTATTTAAAAGACGGTTGGATGACGCACTCATCCACTTTCACTTTGTCACTTAGCACTATGTCTCCATCCTACACCTGGAGTTTACCATGGAATTAGTTGATGTTAACTGTGGGTGCTGTGAATCTAAGCGGATCACAGGGCTACAACGGAGCAAAACAATAAGTCCCTATTTTCATGTTTAAAGTACTAACAGTTTTACTATTACTATTCTGATTGTTGTTATGCCGATATCTCCACCAGCTATCCAACGGGACATGTAAAACAACGCTTCTTAACCTGTACAAATTCATTGTTCATTGATTGAACAGTGCGCCTGCCAAGGACGGGAAGTTCAAGGTGAATGAGGACCAGGTGAACTTCGCGCATTTATCATAATCTCGCTACAGCGCAGCGAACGGAAAAAGAACCACTCATTTATTTAGCAACCCTCTTAACTGCCATTTTCATCCCAGTTCTGCTGGCACATTTTGCTGCACACATACTAGGATACCACGCGCCCAATAGAAGTAAGAACTGCAAATGGATTTATGAAACGCTCAAATGTGCAATCACTAGAGGTATCCAAATTGATAAAGAAAGAAGTGCCGGATACTCGTGAGCACGGTAGAAACTTGTGGTATTAATCTGAAGCAGATAGCTCACTCTCTACGCTTCGAGCATCGAGTTGTGAAATACGGGAACAGTTTACTCGAACATGAAGCACACAAAATATTGTGAAGCGTTCTATATTTCTTAAGATGTGCAGTATTTGTGGCTCACTGCATCAGTGGATCAGTGACTTCCTTATTGGTCAGATGTGGAGAGTATGTGGACAATCACTTGACCGGGTGTTATCCCTCGACCAGCGGCGTCCTGCAGGGCACAGTCCTAAGGCCCATTTTCTTTCTGACCCACATCAACGATTTACGTCAACTTCTCCGTTCACCTTGCGCGCTGTTTGTAGATGGCTTTAAAGGATGGAGGCTCCCGATGAATATGACCTGCTTCAGTATGACCCTCACCGTCTATTCATACGGCCAACAAAGGTCAACCTTATTACCAAGCTGGTCAAGTCGGTGTTCATGAGCCGGGGCAAGAGTGGTAATGGCCGAGTCTACCATCTGGCCTGGCAACAGTTACACCCATCGCTATCCGTGAAATGTCATGGCGTACTCTAACAATGCGAACTGAAATCCGTTGCAAACGAACAGACTTTACCAAAACGGACTTCGCATGCTCTGGGCCTTGAAACGCAGCTTCAGCACTTGGTCCGGAGAGGTTACCACCCGCTTGTTCTCTTCTATTGTATGTTGCAAAAGGTCGGTCCGATTTTACTAAGTTGCTCGTTGAGCAACGTGCACGTCTTATGATGACACGGAAGCTCCCTAAATTGCCATCTGTCCAATGGTAGATGTTGGGTTGTCAAGCTTTCGCTCACCCGGTCACAGGGATATGACGGACTGCAATGAAACTGAGACTTAGACTGAGACTGTATTTAAGAGCAAGTAGAAAGGTTTCTGTACAACTCTATCGAATTACGAAAAATCAAAATTTAGTTGTGAATCATCAGCAGTTGTGTCTGGTCCGTTAATCGTTTATCCGTGTTCGGTTAGTAATTTGTACTAGCGTCATTATTTCCGGACATACAATGTCTTCTTTTAGCACTGTATGTGCATCGTTTCACAAAAGCACAGGTTTCTAAAATACTCGTCGATACGGGTTTTAAAACACTTCACAGAATCGGCCTCTATTAATCCTTCTGGTAGTGTATTCCATAAGTTTACGATTCCTCGTTCCATACAAAGCGGATGTGATACTTTGTTCATGCTGGGGACCCTGAGTTTGTAACGATGTCCTCGGGTGTTACAGGGTTCTCGCAGGTGATATACTGGCCGTAGTATGGGGAAGCGATTCAAGTGTAGTATTCGATGCGTCACCATAAGATCAATTCTTACTCGGCGATAGGAGAGTGATCGCAGAATGCCAGGCCAGTGAGACTGCATCTAGTATGTATATATTACATTATGCTGAGGCTGATGTTGCATTCTTGATGCTTCTTCACCGCAGTTGGGCTAAACCAACATACATTTAAACTAGGTCTTTCTAAGCGGGATAAATTTCATTCCGCTCCATTTGGTTTGTTCTGCCTCCCTGAATAATGTTCTATTAACTGGCCACGTTGCTTACACTAATTGCGCTTATCTTTGGTAATTTTGTTGCGTTTGTAGCATTTTAAGTAACTTGTGGACATTTCTTACTTATCACGGATTTGTTGCTGACCAAATTACTTCATATGGTAATTTAGCGAAGAGTTATGCCACCGTATCTGTATGCATTATTGGATTTATTTTATTTCAGCTTGTCGTTTAAAGTGAATGGCTGTTGCGTGATATCCCTGGTATGGTTGCGCTTGATGTGTATGTTGACAAGGTGCCTACCTGTCTATTACCCATTACATCGTTCATACTGGCTCCAGGAGACAGTTGGTCGTTGCTGGAGGGGACGGGGTGCACGGTTCTTGTGGCCGTGCTAGGCTCAAAGAGCGGTTCCATGCACTCAGTGTGGAGCGGACTACGGTCCAGCCACCGCCTTGTGTGCGCTTGATTCCCCAAATACAGCGTGCTTGTGTTTGCCTGTGAAGGAGTGTGGGCCGGCTCCGTTGATGAAACGTGGTTCCCATCCGCATGCCTCCCGGTCTTATTCCTTCGGGTTTACACTGGATATGGGGCATGTGGTTGGAGCTGTGGGTGGTGCAGCGCAAGCCATCCATGGTCCCTCTGTAGGCGCAGGCGTCCTGTGGCTTGCCACAATGACAGGCAAATCCGAAACCGGACGCCGCCAACCATGTATGTATGTGTGCCCCATGCTGAGGCTGATGTTGCATTCTTGATGCTTCTTCACCGCAGTTGGGCTAAACCAACTTACACTTAAACTAGGTCTTTCTAAGCGGGATAAATTTCATTCCGCTCCATTTGGTTTGTTCTGCCTCCCTGAATAATGTTCTATTAACTGGCCACGTTGCTTACACTAATTGCGCTTATCTTTGGTAATTTTGATGCGTTTGTAGTATTTTAAGTAACTTGTGGACATTTCTTACTTATCACGGATTTGTTGCTGACCAAATTACTTCATATGGTAATTTAGCGAAGAGTTATGCCACCGTATCTGTATGCATTATTGGATTTATTTTATTTCAGCTTGTCGTTTAAAGTGAATGGCTGTTGCGTGATATCCCTGGTATGGTTGCGCTTGATGTGTATGTTGACAAGGTGCCTACCTGTCTATTGCCCGATATCTGTATCATAGATCGTTGGTGGCATCAGGTTTCGGATTTGCCTGTCACTGTGGCAAGCCATAGGACGCCTGCACCTACAGAGGGACCATGGATGACTTGCGCTGCACCACCCACAGCTCCAACCACATGCCCCATATCCAGTGTAAACCCGAAGGAATAAGTCCGGGAGGCATGCGGATGGGAACCACGTTTCATCAACGG
>CALYDF020010101.1:0-10263 GCA_944474145.2 Dicrocoelium dendriticum
ATATATATATATATATATATATATATTATACACCATCTGTGGTACAGATATTGTGCCATCGGAATCATGGCTGAATAGGAAAACAATATGAATAATAAGAAACGAGCAACAACAAATGCTTTTTTGTCTATTTTACCACTCACAGTTTTTGACATTTTTTCAGTTTGTTCCTTTTTTAGGGGGAGGAAGAAGGGACACCGCAACAAACCGATGCACACGTCCGCCATTGACATCGATCTTGAGCCGTAACTTCCAAGGTCTTCAACCAGCAAGTATCCTCATTCCTCGGACCCCAACCAGGTAGTCGACAACAACCGGCCGAGGCCAACTGTTTCGTCAACTTTTTCATGCGGCTTCTCCATGTTGTAGGCTGTCCACCAGACCGTCTCTTCCAGCCCTGTCCAGCAAGTGCAAACAACGCACGACGGGGGTAACGCTGGACAGGCATGCGCAATACGTGTCCCAACCACCGCAGTTGATGCAGTGAGATGAGCTCCTCGAGCGAGTGGCTTCCACGTCCCAAGACACGCTGTCTAACTTCCACATTGCTTACGTGGTGCTGCCACCACACACGAGCAATGGACCGCAGACAGCGGTGCTCGAAGACGGATAGCCTGCGCAAGTCATCTTTACGAATGGGCCAGGTCTCGCATCCGTACAACAGTACAGCACGAACAGTTGCACAATAGACCCGCCCTTTGATGGAGAGACGAATGTCGTGGCAACGCCACAAATGCCTCAGCCTAGAAAAAAGGAGGCCTGCTCTCGAGATGCGCATCGAAATCTCGTCTCCAACAGCCCCACCAGCAGTGATGCAACTTCCCAAGTAGACAAAGCTCTCCACAACCTCTAGTGTCTCACCAGCAAGAGTGAGTGCAGGCAGAGGCACCTGCCAGTCTTGAAGGAGAGCCTTGCATTTGGATGGCGAAAAGTACATACCGTACTTTGATGCTTCAATCGCCAAGCGGTTTAATGCAAGTTGGACGACCTGTGGATCGTCACCCAGCAGGACGATATCATCAGCATAATCCAAATCAACAACTCGACTACCTGGGAGGAGCTCAACGCCATCAAAATGTTGTTTTTAAAGGAGTAGAAACATGAGAATAGTGCACTCTCATAGCTCAACTTTGTGATCGACCGACCAAGCATCGATTCCATAAAACTAAAGTAAATCTTCAGGATTTGCATCCAATCAAAAGGGAAAAGGTTTCGTCGCAATCTTTCTTCATAGTTCCTTTCAGTTGACGCGAAATTTCGTGTCCAAAGACGGTAGATGGAGGAGAGTGTGCGCTATATCGGCATATATATTCAAAGTATGGGTAGATTAGATTGGTCATAGTGACTCTGGAATTTAAATGACCAAAATATCCGTCAGCTTTTCTTGCAAAACTAAAATATCTACAATAGATAATGTACAATATGGTGTTCGGCGAAAAAGGCAACGGCCGATTTAATGGCAGCGCCTTGTATCAGCTGGTCGCAGCTGGCAGGTTGGATTGTAGCAGGAAGTGTGAGGCGTTCAGGTTGTTGGTTGTAGCAAAACATTGCTTCAGTGAAATGGCCACAACATCTTTCCATGTCAACCGTCGAGTATTATCCTCAATCAGCAGATATTCCGTGTTGTATTCTATCACGTTCGGTCCCTTTTTCTTTGTATCATGCCACTAGCCAAACAAGGAGAGTATAGTTGAGGTTTCCCTTGAGACTTTAACAAATACAAAACAATTTTTAGCCTGCACTGTTGAAAACCATGATGAAGGTCAGTTATTCGGCAGACCTGACTAAAGTAACTGTGCGTGTCCCGAGTCCCATAAAGTTCACTGAGTGAAAATGCACATATGCTTGACCGCTTTGTGTGTTCCAGCTTTCCACGCTTGTTTGCCAGACAAATAAGTTGCTTGTTTCTATGTTAAAAGTGAATAGTTTGCTCCTCAGCATAAATGTTTATCTAAAAGGTTAAATAAATACAGCTGTTCCACAATAACACAACCAAAGGACTTTGAGCTAATTTCTTCGGCAAATTAAGGGAGCCTTCTAGGCTAATCTGTTCATTTCTGCTACCAAACGGATTTAGAACATATCTGTCCACCGTAACTATTTGTAAAAGTTTCTTTTGACAATGCTAGCCTCAATAGTTGCTATATAGATGAGAGGTTCTTAAAGAGCACGCTTGCTCAATAACACAGACAGCAGATCCCATCCATCCTCAGTTAATTTCAACAAAAAGACTCGTTGAATTTCAATTTTTCCACAAACGGTGGTCTATGGATGGCGTTGCAATTCAGCTGTCGCCTTAATCAAGTTGAAAAACGCGGCTGTCAATGCACCCTTGTAGACGTATTCCATTCGGGTACATGCGTTTCTCCAGTAACCTGGTTACTTTCATCGCGGATGAAACTCGGGTGCGGTCGATGAAACTTAAACGATTTTACCACTGATTCTTGCAGCCACTAAGTAGGGACAATGGTTGTGGAGGAAAACAAAGGGTTCAGATTGTACAAGAATTTGTTAACTAACCATCTAATCGTTTACAACAGGTTGTACGGTGATTCGTACCATGTGGGAGAAAGATGGATCTCTGGTGTACTTGGTCACTCAATAAAACAGTCTTGCTGGCGAAAGCGAGCACTCATGTGAGCCAGACTAACGACAGCCGTTTCGGTAGTAAGTCTATCGGAAGCATAGAAACATGCAAGTACTTTTATCTATAGAAATTGTGCGTTGCCCGACGAAAACGCTGCACCCCTACGATGCGTTCCGACGCTACTCCGTCTCATCAGATAGAGATAGCAGGCATCGAACTCGGGACCATTGGGATGTAAGTTGTGACCTCTACCCCTAAGTCACCTGGTTACGACATGAAACGTTTGGTACAACGGTTAATGATAGATTTTGTAGTACACGTGTATTTTATCAATCTTCCAGAGGCAACAATATACAAGAGCGGATGGCTGTCAGCTCACTTTTGATGACAGTTACAGTACGCGCCTATCAAGCCAATAAGACTGAACCAACTTCCAATCTGGAATGCGTTATCGACACATCTACATGGAATTAACTGAAAGACAAAATTAAATGGGTCATACAATCAACATCGAAGGTTGTCGCATTACGACCATCGCGCCGGACCAATACGTGGATCCGCAGCAGAACACGTAAATGGATCAACAGAAGAGATGAAATCTGGAGGCAACATTCGCTAAGCCCATGTGATATCACATGGCAGAATTACAATGTCATCAGAAACTACTGCACGTCGCTCATTAGAGTCGATAAGTATGAATGGCAGGATAACATGGTGCTGAAATTTACGAGTAACACCAAACTACTATACAGATCTGTGAATGGCAAAGGAAAGGTTAATCCCAGAATATCATCACTCATGACGGCCAGTGGCCTAACAACTACTGCAGTGGATGCCGCGAACGCTCTGCTCCTGCAGTTTGGCTCGGTAACTACAAATACCATGGAACATTCGCCCTATCAACTCCCAACAAATGTCGTTGGCTTATCCAGCGTCACTTTACTCCAACAGCTGTTGCAAGCAAATTACAGTCTCTCCGGGAGTATGGTTGGCGGCATCCGTTTGCGGATTTGCCTTTCACTGTTGCCATCCACTGGGCGCGTGCGCCTTCAGAGCGACCGTGTGTGACTTACGATGCACCACTCAGTGCGCCAACCACACATACCATATCCAGCGTAAACTCGAGGGAATAAGACCGGGAGGCATGTGGATGGAAGCCACATTTCATCAACGAAGCGGGCCCACACTCCTTCACAGGCAAACACCAACACGCTATATTTGAGAAGCAGTCGCACTGAAGGCGGTAGCTGGTCCGTAGTCCGCCCCGCACTGAGTGCTTGGAACCGCACTTTCATCCTAACAGGGCTACAAGAACCGTCCACTTAGTCCCCTCCTGCAACGAAAGGCTGTCTTCTAGAGCCAGTATGGACGAGGTAGTGGGTACTATACAGATCGACATCTTAGCAACCTGTATATAAACGGCAGCCACACCGAAGATATCAAGCAACAGCCAATGACTTGAGAGAAAAATGACGCACACAATAAATCGACTAATGCATAAGGAAACGCGAGGATATGAAATAAGTTTTTAATAAATGATCCAAGATAATTTCACGGGGTCAAAAGTATAATTTACGGAAATGACACAAACACGAAAATGTTATGGAACAACTACAATTGGCTTAAGTCAGGTGTGCAAGTTTATAGACGAGCGTACAGGTAGATATTTATATGAGAAAGAAAAGCAATAGGACGAAAGTGAAAGCCCACCACCTGAAATAAAGAGACTTAGCATGCAAGCACGCGGTTAATAAATCGAATGCAACGGACCTACAAACGCTGCTCCGGTTCTGCCCGCGTTCTCCGCAAGATCTGCCGTCGCTTCGGCAGTGGTCCCGGGTGGCTTCGCTCATGGCTCTCTAAGCCTGCCTGACTCAGGCACTCGCGACCGCATGTGCTACAGCACCGTGCGCTTGCTGTCGGTGAAGTACAACCAATCACTGCTTGCTGCTTCCGCACTTTCCGCTTGTTTCCCGCATGTATGAGATCATTCTCCCGCACTTCGGCAAATTCCTTCGTGATTAAGTCGCGTCATGCAAGCAGATCAACCGCTATCGATTCCCATGAATTGCAATCAAAATTGGAACGAGAGAGGCTTACTTAACTCATGTCCTGGCAACGTACCTTTGGTTTTCCTACGTGTTGCTTCCCAATACTTGGCTGACCATATAAGAGTTGTTTCGGCATTCGCTTCGAATCCATACGGCTCACATGAACGAGCCACCGCAGATTTCTCGGTAAAAGTATAAAGTCCACTGCATACACTCCACTTTGTCGCAACGCTTCCGTGTCAGCAACTATGTCGCCCCATGCGATGCGCAAAATCCGTCGCAATCAAAGCTATATATACTAGTATATAAATACATATAGTGCGTGTATATATATATATCTATGGTTGGCGGCATCCGGTTGCAGATTTCCTGTCACTGTGGCCAGCCACAGGAAGCCTGCGCCTACAGAGGGACCACGGGTGGCTTGCGCTACACCACCCACAGCTCCAACCACACATCCCATATCCAGTGTAAGCCCGAAGGAATAAGACCAGGAGGTATGCGGATGGGAACCACGTTTTATCAACGGAGCCGGCCCACACTCCTTCACAGACCAACACAAGCACGCTTTATTTGGGAATCAAGCGCACACAAGGCGGTGGCTGGACCGTGGTCCGCTCCACACTGAGAGCATGGAACCACTCTTTGATTCTAACACGGCCACAAGGACCGTGCACCCCGTCCCGTCTAGCAACGACCAGCTGTCTCCTGGAGTCAGTATGGACGAGGTAGTAAGTAATAGACAGGTAGGCGCCTTGTCAACATGCACATCAAGCGCAGCCACACCGGGGATATCAAACAACAGCCGATCACTTGTGTGAGAGACAAACAAAATAACTCCATTAATGCATAAGGAAACGGTGACATAAATCTTAAGTTAAGGAGCATATGAAATAAGTTGTTTACAAACGAATCCTAGATAAGTTCACGAGGTCAGAAAGTATACTTTAAGGAAATGCTACAAACACAAATATTATGGAAATCGAATACAATTGGCTTAAGCGTAGTGTGCATGTTAATGGAATAGAGTACAGGTAGACATTTATATTAGCAAGAAAAGAATTAAGGCAAAATTGAAAGCCCACCACCTGAAATAAAGAGACTTAGCATGCAAGCACGCGGTTAATAAATCGAATGCAGCGTATCTACAAACTCTGCGCCCGTTCTGCCTACGTTCTCTGCAGGACCCGTCGTCGCTTCGGTAGTAGTCCCGAGTGGCCTCGCTCATGGCTCACTAAGCTTGCCTGACTGAGGCACTCGCGACCGCATGTTCTACAGCCCCATGCGCTTAAGGTCGATGGAGAACAACCCATCGGTGCTCGCCGCTTCCGCACTTGCCGCTTCTTCTCTGCATGCATGAGGGCTATCTCCTGCACCTTGGCAATATATAGATACACGTGTATGTATATATAAGTGTATAGTACCCCAAGCTGAGGCTGACGTTGCATTCTTGATGCTTCTTCACTGCAGTTGGGCTAAACCAACTTACACTTAAACTAGGTCTTTTTAGGCTGGCTAAATTTCATTCCACTTTAGGTGATTTGTTCTGCCTACCTGAATACTCTTCTATTAACTCTCCACGTTGCTTACATTAATTGCGTTTATCTTCGGTAACTTTGTTGCGTTTGTAGCACTTTTAACTAACTTGTGGACATTTTTTCCTTATCGCGGATTCGTTTCTAACCAACTTACTTCATATGCCAATTTAGCGAAGAGTTATGCCACCGTATCTGTATGCATTATAGGATTTGTTTTATTTCATCCTGTTTTTCCAGATGACTGGCTGCGCTTGATGTGCATGTTGACAAGGTGCTTACCTGTCTATTACAAACTACCTCGTCCATACTGGCTCCAGGAGACAGTTGGTCGTTGTTGGAGGGGACGGGGTGTACGGTCCTTGTTTTCGTGCTAGGCTCGAAGAGTGGCTCCATGCACTCAGTGTGGAGCGTTTTAAGGTCCGGCCACCGCCTTGTGTGTACTGGATTCCCCAAATACAGGGTGCTTGTGTTTGTCTGTGAAGGAGTGTGGACCGGCTCTGTTGATGAAACGTGGCTCCCATCCGCATGCCTCCCGATCTTATTCCTTCGGGTTTACACTGGATATGGGATGTGTGGTTGGAGCTGTGGGTGGTGCAGCGCAAGCCACCCGTGGTCCCTCTGTAGGCGCAGGCGTCCTGTGGCTGGCCACAGTGTCAGGCAATCGGAAACCGGATGCCGCCATCCACATTAGTGTATAAATGCTCTGTGCTGAGGCTGATGTTTCATTTATGATGCTTCTTCACCGTAGTTGAGCTTAACCGACTTACACTTCAACTAGGTCTTTTTACGCTGGCTGAATTTTATGTTACTTTCTTTAGTTTGTTTTGCCTACCTGACTAATCTTCTATTAACTGGCCAGGTTGCTTACGCTAGTTGAGTTTATCTGTTAACTTTATTGCGTTTGTAGCATTTTTGAGTAACTTCTGAACGTTTTGTACTTATCGTGGATTCGTTGCAAGGCAACTTACGTCATATGCTATTTTAGGGTAGTGTTATGTCTGCATAGTAGTATTCTTTAACAGATATATTTTATTTGCTAATGTCATTTCAAGTGATTGGCTGTTGTTTGTCATCCGCGATGTAGCTGCGCTTGATGTGCAGGTTGACAAGGGACCTACCTGTCTATTACCCAAACGTCTTAATGATATGGCTACACCAGCCACTGATTCACGCTTTTCTAGAGAAACTATCTCTGCTTAGCAGCAGCTAGTCGCCATAGCTTCCATTTAACTCCGCGGATATCCGGAGCTCTGTAGGAGTCGCTCCTTTCTTACAATGTTCATTCTCTTGGATTGTTTGCGTCACCGCTCAGATGGTTTGTTGAACTATTATGTGCCACCGTAGGATTCACTAATAACTGAAGGCTTAGTCCAAACTCTATTGTTGGTCACCCTTCTCCCTCCTAGCGCGCCGTTATGTTTCCTTCGTCCTACTCGCATCAACTCCTCTTGACAGCAGCTAGTCATTGTTGGCTCCATGTAGCTTACAAGTAGCCACTCCCTGACTCTCCAACCCTCATTTTCTTTTGCCGTCTGTCTCTCCTAAGCTTCTCTCGCATGTTGCTTTCTTCATCGAATCCGTAGGTATCCAGTATTGGACAAACGTCTTAATGACATGGCTACACCAGCCACTGATTCATTCTTTTTTAAGACACTATCCCTGCTTAGCAGCAGCCAGTCGCCATAGCTTCCATTTAATTCTGCGGATATCCGGAGCTCTGTAGGGGTCGCTCCTTCCTTACAATGTTCATTCTCTTGGATTGCTTGCGCCACAGCTCAGCTGGTTTGTTGACCTATTATGTACCTTCGTAGTATCCACTAGTAACTTAAGGCTTAATCCGAACGCTGTTGCTGGTCACTCTTCTCTCTTCTAGAGCGCCTTTATTTGTCGTTCGTCCTACTCGCATCAACTCCTCTTGACAGCAGCTAGCCATTGTTGGCTCCATGTAGCTTGCAAGGAGCCACTCCCTGACACTCCAACCTTCATTTTCCTCTGCCGTCTGTCTCTCTTAAGCTTCGCTCGCATGTTGATTTCTTCATCGAATCTGTAGGTATCCAGTCGTGTTCAAACGTCTTAAGGTTATGGCCACTCCAGCCACTGATTCATGCTTTTCTAGAGACACTATCTCTGCTTAGCAGCAGCTAGTCGCCATAGCTTCCAGTTAGCTTTGCGGATATCCGGAGCTCGCTTTCTCTTACAACGTTCATTCTCTCAGATTGTTTGCTTCAGAGCTCAGCTGGTCTATTGACCTATCACCTACCTACACTGGCCTGTTGACACACTCCGCGACCCTATAGGCATACGCTGGTGACCAATCGTCTGATTGGAATAGCTGCATCTGGCGACTGAATCACTCCTATCGCCACCATCTGTCGGTCGTCGCAAAGTCGGCATCTCTCCTCAGAAGTAGTTAATGGCCATTGGCCCCATGCATATGCGATGATCCAGTGCTTGTTAGTAGCCACCCCATATCTCAATAACCTTTATTCCTTTAGAATATCTGCATCTAGTCCTTCCGCAGCCCTGCCACTAATTGATCTTTAGGACTCTCTCGCAGCAACCTATTTATTTTCGCTTATTATGCCCCCCTCTCGGATTACGCTAACTACGTGCTGTTCATACACCTGACAATCACTACCAACCTTCTAACTCTGTTTGCTCTATCTCCAAGCAATTATCGGCTCATATTAAACGGATACTTCGTACTTTTCTTACTGGTGCAACGCTCTTGTCTCTCCGCAGGCAATAGCAATCCACCTATACGGCTAATGATTCTATAGGATACTCAAAAGACATTTTCAGCATAATTATTGTTGCACAGTGTACATGCTTTTGTCTCAAGCCCAAATGTTATAACACAATAACAATATTCAACTCCATGCCTGTTCTTGCGGTCTTCTCTCGGTTGTCCCTCACTTTCCCTTTTCTCTGAGGTCCGGGACATCTTGGAGATCTGGGATTGGACTGAGGAACAGTTTTGGCCCAAGACGGACGTAACAACCCACAAGGACTTACATGGAGCGTGGTAGAACTCAGAAAGGACCGACCTACAATCACCATAACCTTTGTCTAGTATGGAGAACTGGACATATCTTCATACTCCCATACATTATACATCTGGAAAATCTGGACAGCGGAAAAATTGAACGTTTGCTCACCTGGACATACAACAAGAAGAAAAATCGCGATGTCCCTCTCCTCCACCGACCTCAAAAATCATGGCGACCCAGATCAAATTACATGTCCAACTAACAGAGGAAATTAGAAGCCGTTGCTCTGCGAGAAATCCAAGGTAAAACCAGTCGTCAAACAGCTTTGCCAGTTCAACATGAATGTTCAAAATGCTTTACGGCAGTGTTGCAGGACGTGGTGGGTTTTCGCCAGACAAGCGTTCTCCCTATAAAAAGCCCAAAATGTCCGTTTAACAACACCACGACGTGGCGGATGTGACTCGCCACTGAATAAAGTCAGCCCACAACTACACACTGGCAAGTCGACTAGACTCACATATCAACTCTTCCCGACACCGTTTCAACTACACACGATTGAACCCGATGTATCGTCGTGATACACATCTGTTTTTAAAGCTTGATCATGCCTGAGTTGGTGTGTCTCTATCAAACTGAGAATAAACTATTTATTTATTTTTTCATGGACATATGAACAATTTTTACTGTCACTGTTACAGTTGCCATAAAATGTTTGTACAGTTGTACATATCTGATCATGCCTCCATGAGCGTGCCTCGCATAGTCGAGAATAAATTATTTACTTATTTATTTATTTATGAAAAATGGGAAATTGAAGAGCTTTTAGGAAGGTTAGGTGGCCTGAAAATTAATTTGCGTTTAATTTCAAATAGTTTGTTGTACACAATTTAGGGCTCAGAGAAATGTTCTATGTAAGATTGGGGACTGCAGCTGTTTGTTATTATGATCAACAACCTTTTCCAGGCAGGCGTCCTTAATGGAATGTCATTGACTCACGCAAGGAAAGTTGACTTTGCATTAAGTAATGGTATGTATGCATCGAAGTAGGTGATTACTCCGTTCGGAGTTTAAGAGGTTTTGGCGGGAGAGTGGGTTTT
>CALYDF020010102.1:0-10215 GCA_944474145.2 Dicrocoelium dendriticum
GCTTTTCCGGACTACGCTGTGCTATGTAGCTTGTGAACTACTGGGATGGAAACCTTATGGAGATTACATCTAAAAATTCTGCTTCTATCGAGCAATATAAAAGAAATTGCATGAAACACAAAGCACTACTTCAGTCGTTCTAAATAAGAGCAATCTGCCGCATTCTGATCTATCTAGCCATGTCAACGGCCCATAACAGCTCATAAGTCATAAAGGTCGTTATACTCTGAGTGTAAGCATGGAACTCAGTCGATATCATTTGAGGGCGATGATATTTTATGACTAGAAATGTAGTTTAAAGCAGCACCGGATTGTTGAGCGATTGAGCGCTGCATTTGGTGATGATGCACCTTCAAGAAGCAACATGTATTAGTGGTTTGGGGAATTCAAGCGTGGCAGACTTACCCTGGATGATGGGACACGGTGTGTTCGACCCGCGGAGGCCAACACCGCGGATAACATTGCTACTGTGCAAGCGATACTGGAGAAGAACGCACGGGTTGCTGCGGTACAGCTAAGGAAAGGCATCGGGATCAATCCGCATCAACCTACTTGGGAACCTCGGCCACAAAAAGGTTTGCGCATGCTGGGTACCCCCTATCAGCTCAGTGAGGACCAGAAAGTAGCTCGGGTGAATTGGTGTCGCATCATGTTTGCCAGGTTTCATGGTGGACGCTCCAATGCCGTTTGGGAGATCCTCAGTGGTGATGAGACCTCGGGGTACAGTTTCGACCAGGCAAAAATCTGCTCAGTGGACTGCCATTGATGGTTCGCAATCTCAGAAATTCCGGAGTGAGAGCAGTGTGATCAAACAGATAGTGGGTGTGCTCGTGACCAAGACCGGTCAAGTGGCTACTCCATCGCTCGAACGGCAACGCACTGTCACCGGAGACCAGTATGCCACTCACTATCTCCCACAAATGCTAGAAGCTGTAGACAGACGCCGTCCTTGCTGCACCATAACAAAGCATCTGCACACAGGTCCCATATCGTCGTAGATTTTATGGCTAGAGAACGCATTCAGGATGTTGGTCACGCACTCTGTGGTCCAAACCTCGCTCCGTGTGAATTTTTATGTTCTCAAATGTCAAGCGCATGGTGGATAGACGAGTCTCCAGAATCTGCATTTGAGGACTTTATTGAGCTGCTTGAAGGGTTAACTGCTTTGGCATGGTCTAGCTGCTTCTCGAAATGGTTGGAGCGCATGAAACTGTGCGGGAACGCTGTTAGAAGGTTGTTCGTGAAAATGTAATGCTTATTTTGTTGTAAACATTAAAACAGTTGCGCATCCGGAAACTTATGGCTCTACTCACGTAGTCGAGGTCGAATACAAAAAACGAACTAGAGCCCCCACATGTTATCATAATTCCATGCGGTGGAACATTTCTTTTTTCATGCACTCGGATCTGCTACCGATCGCATTGTGATCGAAGTATTCTGTATTAAACTGATCCAGCGTAGTCAGGTGTGGCCCAGTATAATGGCGAAAAAACATTCGCATTTGTACTACTAATCACGAAAACGGCTTTCCATCTTATCGAGACAAATACATTATTAATATTAATAGTCAGGATCAATAATGTTATTATATGCAACAGATCGCTGGAAACATAAGATCATTGAGTCCCTAGTTGGGATGACACATTTCGCCGTATGCCAACATTAACTATGCGAGTGCATTCCTGATGAACGTTCGCGGAGAGCCCAGTCGATCGGCTTTCCATAATGAGCCATACGCGTAGGAAGAACCGTAGCATGCAACCACTTCGTCACGTCCCATGCCTTTTGCGTAGCTTATTTTATGCTAATGGAAGCCTTAACTGGCCTAATGCAAATTCCGTCGAATCTTAGTTATAAGAAACCTAACAATAATACCGGGGTCTGCCAGGAATAGAATACAAGTCAAAGTACCTAAGGTCATCCAACAGGAAAGAAACCCAACGCTCGGGGTAAAGTGTATTTAACAATTTCGCGGCTCATAAAAATTTGAACTACAGTCCAACCCGTCTATGGAAACCGGCCAACGCAACCCCAACGTTTTCGCCGATGAGTAATCTCTATGCATGAAGCTGTAATGGCAAACAGTTTTTCTTGGTCCGTTGACTGGTCACCGTAGACAGATTTGACTGCAATTGTATAGAAGTCTGAACTCATAACAAAATGACCCACGGGAACACAATGTAAAACTGAGTTGAAGAAACCTCATTCTGATTCGCTTCCCACGTTATCGACCAAAGCTAACCACGAGATCTTCGTGTTAATGTGACATTAGAGGGACCATGTCGGCTGAATGCTATAAGCTCTACTCCGGCACCGCGTCAGAGCAGCTCATGTCAGTGGGGCATCAAGAAGTCACATGATGGAATTACTCTGCGGACTGATTCCCAATTCACTTTAATGGAAATGGGTGACATCAAGTTGCTAGCTGATTATCGTGGGACTGTACCATCCCCTTTCGACAAAATAACCGGATTGCTCCAATCGTGTGACAAACATTTCACGTCTTTGAAGTGCAAGGTTTCTCACATATAGCCCCCATTCGCTTGCTTGCCTTTTGATGTGTGACATTGACCAGCGTAAAGCTGCTTCACAAGTTGCAAAAGCTAGATTTTACTTCAGGGAACTGTGAATCCCTTGGTTTTAGAAACCGTGTACAAAAGATCACACTGAGTCCTGGATGAGCCAGTTGGAAGATCACATATACCGTCAAGTCTGCGATCATCGTTGCTGACGAAGCATTGCCAGTGTCAAGCGGCAGCAGAAAGTGTGCGTGTGCAGCGATGAGGCACTACAAATATGCACATAAGGTTTACCCGGAAGACCTCTGTTCGTCTAGTTGATTTTCAATAGCATACTTACGTGGTAGTGTCGTAATGCTGGTCCGCTGTCTGGCACTCCCTTCTCAAAAGAAAGACACAAAAGTCAAGAGCAGACTGACATGTGTTTCAAAACGACGGGTTCTCATGAGATGCGCTTGGTGATAGATGATAATTGGTTCCGGTACATCCGCTCTGTTTTCTTGTATAATCACTCACCCCAACCGCTTGGGCAAATGTTCAGATACCCTCTGAGCGAACTGACGCGCAGTTCTGCTTATGTGTAGATCACTGTAACTGCAGCTGAACTGATAAACAAACTGAGGCTTCGTGTGGTGTGCATGAGTCGCAACTAGGCGATCACGTTGCTACGTGTTTTGGCGGACCTAGGCTTGTGCCCGAGAGTTTTATTGACTGAAATACGAATATTTTTATGTCAAACACACTTGTTTACATAGAGATCTGTTGCCCTCTAATGGTCACTGTCCTGGCTTTGACGTTCGATCATGTCCTACTTGTCACCACGGTGCACTAACAGTGTGACCAATCATAATCAGTCAAAGATGACGAGTCAGTAGTGCGTTGTAAGGCCGCAGCCAGTAGACTAAAGGTAACCATCTAGTTTTGGAATTCGATGGTGCGGGTTCGAGCCTCCGTAGAGACGGGTAGGCCCTCGCGGTATCTTTAGACCACGTACGACCGATGGTGGTTGCGCCGCAGCGAGGCATCGGTAACGCGTACCGGCGTATTACTGATGTCTTTCTTCTTCTTCTTGTAAGGACGCGGCACACATGTGTTCACTCGGTGCAGCTCCCGAACAGCAAATTCCGCTACTACTTTGATCCGCCTCAACCTCGTCGAGTTAGTGCTAACGCAACCCACTCGAAGTTGGTTCGAGACATCACAAGACACGGCACGATTGTGGCGCGTTTCCTGTCTACTTCTAACAGGGAATGTAAGCGACAAATTCACTTAGGGCTTGAGTTACACGTAAAAACTTCCGGGTCCAACCGAGAAAGAAAGCCGAGACGTTAATTTCGGTGCTTTTCAAATAGGAATCAAAATACAATATGTACCTTTCTCGGCAATATCCGCTCAGATTCGTAACGACCGGCCTTCACAATGTCTAAATGGAATTCAAACAGTACTTGCCACTGTACATAAAGTGACACAATACCGAGTCCACTACCGGACTTTTCATTTATTAGGTCCGTTAACTCTTGGTTCATTGGTTCGCTATACAGCGTATGAAAGGGAACGCGATGGGCTGGGCCTTCGGAGTGGTTTCGCTCAGTCAAACAGTGCGGGTGGGAGGAACATTCAAGTCTGAGGTGTGTGTGGGATGGGTGATCTGGACGGGTTGCATAATGTGCGTCTACGGTTTCCACAGTGGGCGGTGGAGTGAATCCATGTCAACATCGATATGAGATCACATGGATGATAATCGGTAAGCCGGCGTACATCAGATAAAGCAGGCATCTGCTATGGTCCTCTAGAGTGAGATCCTGACTGGAGTCTCGCTAAGTACATAATAGTTTTGCCGGTTGCCATGTGACGTAAGCATGAACCACAGAGTGGATGAGCGAATAGGTGGTAGGTGTCCAGAGTTTACTCGTGCTATCCATCACGCGAATTACATCACAATTATGTCTGGAGGGCACGTAACCATGGAACATAGACTAGGTAAACAAATAGTTGCTGGGACTCCAGATATTCATCTTGTGAATCGGCATGGTAATTTTTCTGCCTGCAGGGAGTGCTCCGTTAAAGTTGTTATGGTGCTGCGGTCATCTGACGGCAATTTCAACTGTGACACCAACTGTGACACCCGATTCTGTGTGTCAAAAATTAGACTAAATTGCGATTCCGATAACGTGAATGGAAAGAATCGCGTCACTCTCTGTGAGCAATAAAACCCAGGGTGTGACCGACAAACAACTAACAAGCTGGTTGATGACGTGCGACCACAAATGAGGTCAGCCATTTGACTACACCGTGAGTCTGCCTCTAGCTGTAAGTTGCATCAGTGAAAAAGTTGAATACTACACAAACGAGAAATGTCAATCGACCAAGCAAACGCTATACATCACAGACCTGGTTAATTACCGGCGGATCAAGTTGAGCCTAAGGACGCAGTATCCAGAAGTGTACAAGCAACCACAATGCATGAATGCAAGCAGCGTTCCTGGAGTTAACGATGAACCGCGCTGTGAAAAATGGGCACACAGGTGGTGTATCTCACAACAAACAACAGTTGGAATAACCGTGTGCAAGGTGAAACAATAAAACACTCTCAGAAAACTGTTTCCCTAAATGGCGATGTATGAGGGGAGAAGGATAGTAAAATTACAGCTCTAGAGAGAACGGATGAAGAAAGCAGACAAATAGGACAGTAGCAGCGACGTGGTAGCACTTACTTGCGCTTGACCGCCTTCGAATCAAAGATGTTCAGCTGGCGGTTTATGCACTGTGAATATTCCGTCAGACCTGCATGCAGTCCACATATCCAACCGGTGGAATAACTGAGCGGATGAAGGAAGAGAATAATTTCCAGTTAACTTACCGACTGACTAGCCATGTGATCCCACGCTTTGTTCGACACTGGCAGCGACGAATACCGCTAAAACAGATGCACGGGCGAAGTTGCACACCACCAAATGCCAACCTTCGTTCCAAGAGAGTACCACCTGTCTTTTGTATATGCACAAACACTAACACACGATGAGCATGTTGTCGGTCAACATCGACAAAAGTCACAGGTGAATGTGGAAGAGGTCGATAGAAGGATGACCACCTTCGCAACACTCCGTAATGGTGAGGTGGAGATCGGACAGAGTAGAAAACACGGACGAATGTATGCAAAGTCAAAATTATGATGACTGTCACAATCCAACATTGATCTCTCATTCTCCGAGCGAGTTATCAGGATGAGAGCATTAGGTGGGCACAAAGTTAGCGGGCCACAGTAGGCGACACATGGTTTGGTTAGCAGAGAAATGCATTGGGCTGCGGCAGACCTGAAGCACAGGTTGAAATCAATGGCCAAATTGCAGGTACATTGAGCACATCTGCACAACCACGATTCAAACAGTGAACAGCCCCTGAAACATACAAGAAAACATAGAGCTACACTAAGTTGGGTCCAGAGCACTCGCTGTGTACAATGTGCTTCAATCATTTCTAGCTCTTCAGATAAACCTACTTGTTGAGAGTTAACAAGGGAGAAGGCGATTTCAGAAAGATTTAAAAACAGTTGAGTGATATTTCTGGCTGGCCGCCTCTCGCTTTTGACACGAAAGTTCCATCAAGTTGAATGAGCTGATATATGATTGACGTCGCATGCATAAAACTGTTAAAATAGTTACGACATAGGAGAAATGTGGCAAAAAGCACTCAATACTAGAAGTTGACGCTACGTGGTCACCACATGTAAAGCTTTATCAAACGAGAAATTTTAAGACCTTCCTGACATCATGAGTTCTAGATCGCTTCTAAGCATACTTTTGGATGGTAAATACCTATAAGGACCTCGCGTACGGAAAATAGTAAGCTAATTCGTGCGATCAGCCAGTCTTTAAGTCAAATGGGAAATTCATCGAGTCTTCAAAACGAGGTGTGTTAAGAAAGAAATTGTTCCAAAAAATAATTGGGCCAAACCAAGGAACGATTCGTATGTCATCATCATCGTGAATACACGTTAGTCGAGAAACACCCCAGATAACGTGCCGCCATATAAAATAGAAGAGATTAAACATTGCACGCTACAAAAGCTAAAAACAAAGTGACAATACGAAAAATCACATTATGCATTGTGGTTGAGACACTTGATAGAGAGGAGGGAATAAACTGGAGGGGGTGGGACAACAAAACAACACAAAAGTCACTTACGTCAGTTCCTAGCCACATCAAGAAGTGTACCCAGAGAAAGGTGTTGACCGTCTTTCGGACCACAACCAGGGAGCAGAAAACCTCCAACTGAAGACAAATTCGAAATAAGGGCTTTCATTTCTCATGACCAAATAAGGGTGATTCGACGATTGAAGCGATTCAAGACTGCAGGATTTTCAAACAGAGCTAAGTATGGTGGCCAGCTAGTCTCATGGTACGGCAAAAGTTAGCATGAAGAAAGCGTACCTTCTTCCTGGGGTGAATCAGTTATTGTCGCGACTTTTAAGAAGTGTGCTCGCATTTCCTGCGAGGGAGCAATCTCATTTCGGTTGCCTCCACACTATTGGAATCCATTCTACTCCGCAGCATATCTTCGATAAGTGGATCACAATGCCGAGAAGAACAAGCTGGCTTCCGTCTCACCCGTGGGCGTGTGGATAGTCACGTTCTGTCAAATCCTCGAACACCGCCATCGATACCAGAGGTCTGTAATCGTTGCCTTACTAGACATCCGTGCTGCATCCGACTCGGTTGATATACCAGCGCTATGGGATTGCTCGCTAAAGGGTGGGGTTCCAAGTGGGTATACTGTCATCGTACAAATTACCTCCAAGTCTCTACCAGAGTAATGGTATAGGGCAAACTTTTTACCTCCATCGCTGTTAGTTGCGGTGTTCGACAGCTAGGCCCTATGTTCTCGTTCCCTTAAGGGGGCGATTGAAGACGTACAATCGAAAGCTCTGGAAGATTACCAAAATTTTCACCCTCAGCTACAAATGGTTACGTGAACGACAGGCTTAGATTATGCCGATGACAACCCCTTACTCAGTGACTAGTCTAAATATATGCAAACCATCTTGAACTGCATTTCGGTTAGAGAATCTATGTACGAAATGTCCCACACTCTCGAAGCGAAAGGCGTCACCAAAACTCCGTATGCGTTTGTCAGCCTTGTCAGCATTTATCGTGTAGTTAGGATGTCACCCACTTGGTAAAGGGTCTAGAGAACAACCTAACTGACGAGGCCGTTGAGCAAGATTCGGGATATTACCTTGCCCACACAACTCAGCAAGTTGATGTCACGATAATTCGTACAACATTGCTTGCTACCTTTGACCTAGTACAACGGTAGCACAAGGGCACCCATCAGCTCAGGAGGCACCTCCTCCTCAAACCACACACGCTACACCGCAGTCACCAGCGCGGGTTCACCGCGTTTCAATACTTCAGGCGGGATCCTCTCGGCAGCCGAAAACTTTCCGTTACGCAGCTGAACAAGTACTCTCTGAGTCTCATCCAGTATCGGCGTGTCTGCCAGACTCGCCTTCACATCGTGTTGCGTCAGACCACTCAAAGTAGGCCAGTCAATATCTGATCATTTGTTCACGAGACAGTCAAGGTATTTTTGCCAGATCTGTATTAGGTCTGCAGCCTGTGTGCAGGTAGCGCCTGACCTAACATGGACCAGCGTCATCAGTGGCTCCAACCTCAGGAGATATACAGCCTTCAAGGAGCCAGAATTCCTTGTGTTCGCGGCGTTCCGCGAAGCATTCCATATGCTTCGCCTTCTCCGTCCACCATGGGTTTTTAGTACGACGGAGCTCGAGGGGTCAGTCGTCGTCGAATTAGCCTTTATTTCTTTTTCGTTATTGGGTTCTGCCACATGTGCAGCAAATGCTGTATTCTTCCCTGACACTAATTCGTCACACCAATTCGCATCAAACCAATAAGGCCGCTTACAGTTTGCGCGTCTGATTGTCTCCTCGCCAGCAGCCGTCAAGTGGTCGCGGATGTGGTGCCACAAGTCGCCCACCATGGCTATGCAGTCCACATCACAAAGTCGTGCAGCTATCGTATTCTCCACCTCAGTACGTTTCGTCACAGTACCGAAAGAGAAAAGGTTAAATTTACGCCGATGCAAAGCGGGAGTACAATACGCAGATTTGCGAAAACATATGTATAGTTTCCTCCGCACCAAGTTGTGACCAGTGCCACAGTCAGCTTCACGCAGTACACGAGTCATGCGCACTTCACGCATATCACGCTGACGTAAGATGACATAGTCGAGCAGGTGAGCACGACCAATTCGTGGGTGCATCCAAGTTGCTATATCACTCGCACTCAGTGCAAACCGAGTGTTCGTGCTCGTCAGGCTGTGAGTGGCACAGAGTGAGAGCAGCCTGTCACCGTTCGCATTCGCTGAACCAATGCAATGCGAACCGATAACATCTGTGCACGCCGATGCATCACGCCCAACGCGCGCGTTGAAATCACCCAGCAGAAATAGTCAGTCGCTCCTCGGCACAGACCGTGTCATGGAGGATAGCTGAGTGTAGAATGGATCACAGGTGTCATCAAGATAGCATATGGTCGAACCGTACATGCTTATAAAAGTTGCAAACTTATCTCTTCCGAGTCGTAGGCGAAAAGTCACCAGTCGCGCGCTGACGCCTGTTGTTTCACCCACCAGGTGGCCATGGAGGCGATCGGATATTGCAAATCCGACCCCATGGTCACGTGGTGCTGAGGCGGCGTTGGCCACACAGAAGAACGTATAGCCGGCACCTGCATCTCGCATCTTATCATCCTCAGCGAGCTGAGTCACACCGAGCGCCGCAATAACGATGTTGTATCGCGCCAGTTCCATCGCGACCAGCGCAGTGCGTCGCTCGGGGCGCTCACTCGAGTTCCGGTCCAGTAGTGTCCGAACGTTCCAGCACCCAATGTTCAGGGCTTTGCCCGGAGGTATACGACTGCACTAGTGTGCAAATACAAGCGAGGTGGTTGTGATTCTGCAGTTTGCTTGAGGGACTCCACCCGGAGCCTTTGGCTCAATAGCCTGACCCACAAGACAGTGGGGAGCAGATCCAGCTCGGGGAATGTGATTGCAGAGACAGATAAAGATCTGCTTAAGGTCTTTCAGACGCAGGCATTGAGGTACTGGAACTATTCATAAATGTTTTGCAACGGTAGTTAGATAGTCACCTGCGACCACGGCGACACAGGTGGGTTTTGGCGCGTTTGCACCAATTTGACCAGGGGCTGCCTGGCTTGAGGCGGCCAGTAGCAAACCATTGAGTACCCGGAGGTACCCTCCCACCGTCAGAGACAAGGCGTGACTCTGGTGCTCTATGTCATCGAGCTGTGAGCTTACAACCCGTAGACCTGTTGTCTCCCATGGCCAGGTTTTCTGGGAAGAGGACCATCGACCACTTCCTAACCTCCGAAAAGGATGGACCAGTATACTGGCAAAGCGCCCACACCTGACAGGAGAACGACTCGGATCCTAAACCAAAGTCTTCGATTAAATGAACACCCGAAAGGTAGCGGGACAAGCACATGGTCAGTTCACTGACTCAAGCGGATTGGTGCCCTGGATCTTAGGAGGAAGAAGGGCGTAACCCAAGTTCCGCCCAGCAGTCCAGACGAGGAGGTGTCTAGGACATGAGACCATGGCACAACAGTAGCAGCAGTGGGTAGACCATCTGTCAGGATCTAGCCACAACCAGCC
>CALYDF020010103.1:0-10236 GCA_944474145.2 Dicrocoelium dendriticum
CATGTTTAGCGGCAGTACGCCTGGCATACCGTATATATGAACGGCCACTAAGAATGGGGTTCTCTTGCCAAACCAATAAACATTAAGGCATAATCGTCGTTCGTAGAGCCACTCACTAGGCCGCCATGCGGTATGTTCCAAGCAGTACCCAGCGGCTTTCAAGCAGCGTGGGTTATCATCCCAGGGAAGCATCCCGCTGCGGCAACACAGGGTAGCCCTAAAAAGGGCCGGTTTGTCGTTCTCATGAGCATGCATGAAGGGAAATTGGGTTAGAAAACGGGAACGACTATGCAAGAGATGCGGGTGTAGTGCTCCTGGTCTCCGTTTTACGCCGCACAGACCAGATGAAGCCATCGGTTGCATTTGCAGCCCATACTCCAGTGAACGAGGTCGCCGCTGGTTCTTGGTCCGTCCTCGGTACCGCAAATGAGGCACACGTTTTCCGTTTTCTTTGCAGGTTACATGTGCCTTGATCCGGTGCGTTTATTCACGGTTTTGTACACTGCGGAAGTGACAGTCGGGATGCGTCGGAAGTACAGGGGGTGCGGTTCTGTCGACAGCGGCTGCTTCCTTTTCGTTGCCTTGTGCCGATGACGTTGTGGTATGGCCCCCGTCTGGTCGAAGTTGTCAGGAAGGCAATTTCCAACAGACACCAAGCTCGGCCTACGAAGCAACGTATTCTGGCTGCTTCGGTATAACTGCTCGGCCTCAAGGAACGCCATTGTACCCAGACTGGCGTTGTAAACGAACAGCCGAACAGCCGGATGGCAAGGGACAACTCATGCGTTAACACCACCTGCGAGGAGGCCGACGTAGAGGGCATCGGTGCAACTTCCGCAGAGAAGGTGTTCCAATCAGGGAGGGGAATCTGATCGACCCGCATTGACCAACGCCTTCTGTGCATAAAAGGGTTTATGTCTGCGGTAAACAGGCCAGCAACTCGCACAATGTATGCGCGTGGCATCCCAATGACTAAGGAACAAGCAATCGCAGCTAATTTCAGTACCCATAACAACGGTGTGCCTTCGGTCGCCCTTACCTAATAATTCATAAGCAGTGCCGTTAGGCATATTGACGTGAGCGTCTCCGAAGAACTGTGCCGCATGAATTTGCCAGTAGCGTAATAAGAAAGGCAAGCACCCAACTACTTTATATGCTTAGTTCTCGGAATGGTGTGTGATTTCGACATGCGCAACTTGGCTACTGACATGGTCCAACGCGAATCGGCATCACGTGCTCTCCATACAACTGCCTTAAAAGTTGCAAAAGCGATGTCCTTTCGCTTAGTCTACACCTGCGGGGTTTATCCTCGTTCTCAACTCGGTTGGTGGTGAACGCACCCGACGTGCCCACTTTGCGCGATCTGTGGTACGCCAAGCTTCCTGCGAAGGGAAGCCACGTCCGACTGAGGTAAGTGAACGCCACTTTGCTTCTAACCCTTACAGCTCTAAGCAGCCTCTTAAACTATAAATCGGTCTTTGTGTAAACGAATCCGTGCATCCACTGCTTCAGCAAAACTCTGTCCGCCTTCTTCACTTTTGACAGGGACTGGCACTTGCGTGAAAAGTCCCGCAGGAAATGGAACCGGCATAATACTAACATGGTCCCTGGATATGCCGACTTAAGTGCCTTCATTTACCCCAGGCACCTATCCAAGGCTGTAGTCTTTGCTGAAAAAGTGGTGGGCGACATTTCTGACTTCCCCCGAGCAAACTCCAGGTAACTGCCTGCCTTTTCGTTGGGCAGCAAAGCGTAAAAATCGCTGCGACGTACGCCGAAACCGTCAATTACCATGCAGTGCCAAAGAATGTATCCATCACAGTTCACCTAATGCGTGGGATCTGCAAGAAGCACATCCCCGTATTCCGCCACTACTTAAGTCATCGATGCAAAAATGAAAAACAGGAATCGCACTTGCGACCCATCCCTTTCTACACGCACAGCGCCATTCTTGCTCAGGAACTCCTCAACCACGTTTACATCGTTCCCCTTAGATATCCCAACTAACCGATGGCGGATATAAAAGTGGTCCTGTCGATTCAATAGTTTGTTATGCCTTTCTAACACAGCCTCGCAGCTATCCGGTATTACGGAAGGACCGCATTAAATCAAACACCTGCCGCTCCGCCTCGGAAGTCAGGAGCCGGTTACCCACGTACAACCTTGTATTCCCCAAGTAAAAATTATGATTATTCACCAAACAATGCGAGCTTAGAGTAAATGAACTTCGCACTGATTGCCATACTCGCTTTACAACCGAGGCTGACATACATATGCAACATGAAGTACACATAACACAACGATCGCAATTACTGACTGCCATCTTCTCCTTTCCGGTTGCAATGGACACAACGATATTGTACCCATTTGTACCGCATCCCTTTTGGTAGATCTTGACCAGACGTCTTCTTACCCGACAGAGCCGTCTACGTCATATTGGTAAAAACTTGTCGCCGTCTGAACTTGAAACCGTCTCAAATATTCCTCGAACTCACAAATGCCCTATAATATTGGAGCAAAGTAGCGCGGAACGCCATACTATCATTCACAGCCATTGAAGCCAAACCGAAACAACACCTGCGTACTAAAACAAACACCGTTCCCTACTTTATAAAACAATGAACCACCATTTTCAGATCCACTAAATCGATATACTACTAAACCCCTATCACTTGTTAACAACCTATTTCATAACATTTCTCCTTATCAGCCAGTACAGCAAACAGTATCGCCCCCAAATTACGATCAGCTGTCTTCGATTAATCCGACACTCACATTTGTACTACAAAACGGGGACAGCCAATGTAATGAACGTGGGCGTTCACTTGGTGGATCAGCTTGTTCTCGAGTGTTTTCGTTTGAGATCCATCAAGAATTTAGAATACCCCTATCAACTCTTCTTTCTGGTGTGCTATACTTTCGGCACTTAGCGGTGAAATTCTCGTGAAGGGAGAATATGTGAATAGACACTTTTGTAGAGAGTTGATTACAGTTAAATTTTTCTTTTGGAAGATATGACATTCAAATACCGACTTCTTCTGGGCGTTCTGATCCTTGCATTTATGATCTTACCAACCCTGGAAATCCCTGTCGCTGGCTTGCCGAACAAACTCCTCCTGGTGCCAGCTGGGTGGTTCGGGATTTTCCCGTTCCAGCAAATGGTTCGGCGGCAGTGTTTCAGGACGTGGTGGTTTTCGCCTGGCAAATGGAAGGCTAGTCACGGGCTCCTGGGCCATTGAAGAATATGCGGAAGAGGGCAAGAAAAGCGCGCAAACCCACCGCCCCCAAACCGGAAAGTCATAAAATGCTCAAGAAACTAGCGCCTGAGTTGGAAACACCACATGGTGTTGCAATTCCCTCGGTGAGACAAGGGCTGCCGTCGCCTTCGGTCCCACCGATTCTTGTCAAACAACCATGTGGCGTGGACGGTAGAGCATGTGGGGTAAATACACCTCGTCGAGGCGATTCTTACACAGATAGCAGTGCGATTTCCAGAAACGTCACTGAATCCACTGCCGCTCTTCCTACCGAGCGCATGCTTGATGATCTTGGTTGGCTTAAAGTTTGCGTGACCAGGCTTTTACCACCAGGTTTCCCTGGCGTTACTGTCAGGAAGCTCATCAGATTGGGGAACGTTCCGGTTGATCAACCAAATCCTCGTCCCCGTCTGCTTAGGGTGGTCCTCTCCACCCCAGAAGAGCGCAGGGCCTTACTGAGATTTGCCTTCAAGCTCAAAGGTGCCAACGTTATTGTGCAACCGGACCTTCCGTTAGCGGATAGGTTAAAGTTAAAGGAAGCCATCAGAGACATAGAAGCCCGGCGTGCAGCTGGTGAGCAAGGCTCGTTGGTTGGTGGTGATTCACATCAACGACGTGCCCAATCTCCTTCGGTCGCCGTGTGCCTTGTTCGCGGATGACCTGAAGCTATGGAGGGTGATCCATACGTCGGACGACTTTGACATACTTCAGCAGGACCTCGACCGCCTCTCCATGTGGTCCGCCGAAGTAAGTTTGCCTATCAACTCGGCAAAATCGCTACTTCTGTGCCTCGGTAAAGGTGGAGCGGGCCGATCGTACACTCTCGACGGCCAAGTTCTACACCCGACGCATTGCGTCAGAGACCTTGGCGTTATACAACGTTACGACATGAAGTCACTGGACAACACGGACAATATGTATCGCACAGCATTGCGTTCGCTGTGGGCGCTGAAACGTAGCTTCTGCACCTGGTCGAAAGAGATTGCCACTCGTCTCTTCACATCCATTGTACGACCGGTGCTAGAATACGGCTCACCCGCCTACTGTCCGTTGACGAAGGGCGAGATACACAAGCTCGAAAGAGTACAACACATAGCCACACGGCTCATTCCCGGTCTTCAGGGTGTGCCGTATGAAGAAAGATGCAGACAATTGGGTCTGTATACTCTAGCCTACCGCCGCGTGCGAGTGGACCTCATCATGACCCATCGGGTATTGCATCTGGGTGCTTATCCGATGCTGAGGCCACTGCTCCATGTCCGTGCGTCAAGCAGCACACGAGGTCACCAGTACAAACTGGTAGTCCCTGACCTCAAGTGGGTAGCTCATCCCTTGTGTCTTGAGCGGCGAGTGGTGAACATGTGGAACCGTTTGCCCTCGCGGATAGTAGAAGCGAACTCGGTGTCGGAATTCAAACGATTCCTGGACGCGCACTTTGCGGATGCCAGATTCGACGAAGCCTTCACAGGAAACTGACGAAGGAATCGTTCAATGATTATAACCCATGGAGCCCGTTAATCCACCAACTGCAGCTTCCGAAACGATGCCCATCCGTAATAGGCGGCGGAGCTGGTGAAGGACTCCATGTGGTTCATCCAAGAATATATCGTAAGTACATGGAGTTTTTTTTCTATGCTTGTAAATATTTTACTTTTTTCACCTGGGCTAGCTCACTACTACAGGTAACACTGTGTCAGTGGGACATGTCCTACATTGAGATATAGCTACATAGATGTTCAACATCTTTCTCGCTATCATGACAGTAAAGTAAAGTACCAATGTTAGTGTGCAACCAGGTCTTCCGTTAGCGGATAGGTTAAAGTTAAAGGAAGCCAGCAGAGACCTAAAAGCCCGGCGTGCAGCTGGCGAGCAGGGTCTCCGATTGGTGGGTTTTCAGGTGGTCAGCCGGCGGTCTCCTTCCGCTCTGCCAGAACCTATTCTACTGGCGCACGACCCAGGGCTGGTCGTACCGAAGCCCTCCAAGTAGTACTTAGTAACGGGCGTTGCCTGAGGAACAAGATGTGCGACGTGGGTCTGCTCGTAGACAAATCTCGTCCAGATATACTTGCTTCCACTGAAACTTGGTTGAGGAAATCACAGATGGCGAAGTACATTTGCCTGCCTACGCAATGTTCCGCGCTGACCGCTCCATTGGCCGTCAAGGGGGTTGTTTGGCTCTTTATGTGATTTATCACATTGACGTATTGAGGACCAGCGTTTTTCAGTCTCTCGACAAATCTGTCGAGGCACTCGCAGTCTTGATTTGCGCTTCCTCGGTTTAGTTTACGGTCGTGTATAGAAGCCCTATGAGCACCTCAGATGGCATTATTGAGTTTATACGCACTCACTCTGCGAACAAGTGTCTGGTGCTGGGAGACTTCAACCTCCCAGAGGTTTGTTGAGATGATCTATCTTGCAGTTCGGCTCTGGAATCGTTCGGTACAGAACTGCTGGACTTAACGCTGCAGGTACCACTACACCAGTTCGTGGACCTCCCCACTAGGTACATGCGCAACCAACAGCCGTCCATTTTAGATCTTGTTTTTGCTAAGTCACTTGACTTTGTAAATGACATTAAATACGACTCGCCTCTTGGCGCTAGCGATCACGTTTGCTTGTCTTTTCAGTGTACCCTTATCAGGCCTTGCCAAGCTACTACCAGTTGGTATCCGAACATTTGGGCCGCGGACTTCCAAGCGATGCGATGTGATATCTGAGACCGACACTGTTCACATAGCCTGGGAAAAACTTAAGGCTCACCTTGTCGACATTTCTGCACCTTACATCCCACTGGTAAAAAGAAGGGAATCGAGAGCGCAGCCTCCGTGGATAGATTCCGCGAGGAAGGGCCTGCTAAAGAAGCGGTCTAGATGCTGGCGAGCGTACCGAACAGCTCCGTCGAACAGCACATTTGACAAGTATCGGTTGGTTCGAAATGAGTGCAAGCTACATCTTAGGTTGGCCCGGCTTCAGTATGAAAAGGCTTAGCTAATACTGCCTCGAAAAATCCCAAGAAATTCTTCGCTTACGTTAAACGACGCTGTGGTGCAAACTCGCCCATACCACCATTGCTTCGAGGAGATGGGACCCATGCCTATAGCGACTATGACAAGGCATGCGTGCTTGGTAAGCAGTACTCAAGCGTCTTTGTCCGCGAAACAAATACGCCATACAGAGAGTTAGCTTCAAGAGTCTCTGAGGACTGTTGTCTGGATGAAATACCTGTAACTGAGCCCCAAGTTCTCCGGTTGCTAAGAGAGGTAAACCCAACTAAGGCTTCCGGGCCAGATTCTGTTCATCCAAAATTGTTGCACGAATTGGCACTGGAACTCAGTGGACCTCTGGCTTGTGTGTTTCAGAAGTCACTCAACAGCTGTGTCTTGCCTACCGAATGGAAGGAGGCTGTTGTCTGCCCGATTTTCAAGTGCGGTGACAAAGACCTACCGGCTAATTACAGGCCTGTCAGCTTGACTAGCGTGGTCGTTAAGTTACTTGAAAAATTAGTACGAGATATAGTGGAGAACCATTTAAATATGTTTAACCTGCTTAGCGTCGAGCAACATGGTTTTCGCAAAGGATTTTCGTGTCAGACGAACTTGCTGGTAGCTCGTGAGTGCTGGGCTGAAGCCGTAGACAGTGGACATGCGGTGGATGTGGTGTTCATTGACTTCGCCAAGGCCTTTGACACTGTCCCCCATTCGCGACTCTCACTGAAGTTGAGGTCGTATGGAATAGCTGGTCGCGCTCTCCAGTGGGTGTCATCTTTTCTGGATGGACGGGAACAGTGTATTCGTGTGGGAAGCAGTCTTTCGTTTCGACAAGCTGTACTTAGCGGCGTTCCGCAAGGCTCTGTCCTAGGTCCGCTGCTTTTCTCAGTCTACGTGAATGACTTGCCGGAGGAGCTTGAGGTACCATCGCT
This sequence comes from Dicrocoelium dendriticum, assembly GCA_944474145.2. Lineage (NCBI taxonomy): Eukaryota > Metazoa > Platyhelminthes > Trematoda > Plagiorchiida > Dicrocoeliidae > Dicrocoelium > Dicrocoelium dendriticum. The sequence continues at coordinate 7,177 of CALYDF020010103.1, forward strand.
CTTATTTGCTGATGACCTAAAGCTCTGGAATATTGTTGATATCCCTGGAGGTCCTGTGGCTCTTCAACGGGCTCTGGATAGACTCTGGGAATGGTCTGTCTTGTGGTTGCTGCCCATAAACCGGGCAAAGTGTTCAGTGCTGCGTATCGGAGCGTCTGCTTCCTCCACAAGTTATGTGCTCGATGGGAGTGAACTTCCTCACGTGACTCATCAGGTTGATCTAGGTGTCGTCCACTGTTCCACACTACACTGGCGACAACTGGAAGAAGGCGGCTAGTAAAGGGTTCCGGATGTTGTGGTTTATCCGTCGTTCTTTTGGGACCCTAACCGCTGATGTGCTTGTGAAGCTCTTCTCAGCGTTTGTGCGACCCCACCTAGAATATTGCGTCCAGGCCTGTCCACCATGCCTTGTCCGGGACAAAATGGCTCTAGAAAGGGTGTTACGTGTCGGTACTAGGTTGGTCAAGGGATTACGAGGACAAACGTACCCCGAACGCTTACTTAGTTTGGGGATGCAGTCAATGCACTATCGAAGGATTAGCGGGGACCTAATCCTAACCTACCGTATTTTGACTGGGAAGGTTGGCCCTGGTTTATTCTGGCTATTTAGTCCTGCTAAAGTATCTGGTCTCCGCGGGCATTGTATGAAGCTGAACAAACCGCGGTCCGATGGAGTTAGAGCGGAGACACGGTTATCGCGTCGAGTCATCGAGCGCTGGAACCTGTTTCCAGAAAATGTTGTCAAGGAAGCTACGGTTGAGGGGTTTGAGCGTCAACTAGACGCTCTTGGGTGGCAACACGATACTTTTCCTTTTTCCTGACTAATTCCCATCTTCATACTTCGATTCTATTTTCTTTACTTTTCCTCGCCATTGGTATTATTCTCTTCTTTTAACTGATTTCCCCTACTCTCTTATCTTCGTTTTTTCTTCCTCTCGTACTTACTTCACGTAACTGAAATATCAGGAACAGCTAATTTAAGGAACTTGGGCATTAAATTGGTGGACCAAGGTGTTTTTCGGGTGTTTTCTTTTTAGACCCACCAAGAAGTCGGAGCACTCCTGGATCGACGACCCGCTCAGGAAGGAACACTTACGGGATTCATCCTATCGTTCCAGTCCCACTTGAACTTGAAGTGTTCACCCTATAAAAAGCCACATCTGTCTGTGTAACAACACTGTGACGTGGCGGACGTGACTGGACACTAAATAAAGTCACTGCCCCTTGCTTCATCCCGGCGAAGCATTGTATTCCAGCAACGTTATGCTGTAGTTCTTGGGAGCATTGGGCCCCTGTTTTACAAAGGAACAAACGAAAGGCGTGTGAACTGAGCGATCAGTCACCGGCTCCTAATGGGCGCGATTCCCTGAATTCGCTCCGCTGTTTTGCGGACAGGCTATTCAGCCAAAGGCTCGGGGCGGTGTCCCCTAAGTCAACACCCTACTTCGGCTTTGGCAACCGTGTACTGTCTCGCCCTCTGACGAAACCATGAATATTGTTGTGTTGTTTTCCCTTACTATTTCTGTACCTTTGTTTGAATCCCATGGTTTCTGATGGCATTATGTCTCTTCGTAGGCCTTTGCGAAGATATATATATATATATATATATATATATATATATATATATATATATATATATATATATATATATATATATACTCACACCGCACCAATCGTGCTCCCACCTACGTGGTCACCCACATGCTCACACAGCACAGTCGGCTGAACTGCAGTGGACACTACTTCGCTTTGCGAATCTGCCGACTGTGGAATGCTGTGCCTTCCAATTTAGTCTTAACACTCACTGTGGCGGATTTTAAGACCCATCTGGACTGTCATCTGACCTAGCTACATCGCGATATTCCCTGCTATAACTACCTTCTACTTGACGGAATTTCTCTTCTTTTTTCTCATACCTATTTCCTTTCCATAGCCGTTTTGGAGGGCATGGTGGGATGTCACGCTTTGAGCCGGCGTGCATTCTGTTTAAATACCGCATAAGCCCGATGAAAATACGGCTAACACACGAGTCCAACCCGCTATAAGGTTGCTTGGCCGTTCATCAAACCTGACCCGAACTCATTTTATTCCCATTAAATACAATGTTCCAATGTACCTCACGTTCAAAGGCCGTTGAATGCGCACTCTGCGACAGATGGATGCACATAGTTTTTTTAACATTGATAATGAGCTTTACCAATGTCTTCAGCGCACTACCTCTAAAGGCGTCGACTTTCACTTCAACCCGTGTCCAATATTGGTCAGCGACAAGCAACTTCTGACGAACCCTTTCAATGTACATACTGCTTCTACGCAAGCCGTCTCTAACTCGGACAACGAGATACCTATCTCATCAGTGTGTCTGCCCTCGTCTGGGTATTCTACACCGAAAGAGAAACGAAGCCGGACACCCTCCACCTCGTTGAACTTAAGAACGTTGCCTATTGAGAACGGGAATGAGCAAATGGGTAAGCTCAAGTCCTATGCCGCAGTCGCGAGCGCCAGCACCTCAACAAAAGCGGGCACAACCATAGCTGAGAACAAAGCCTCGAGGAAGATCTCCTCAAGGCCCAAAATGGGGTCAAATACCAATAACGCAGCACTAAAACTCGTCCTAAATATAGTAGCGCAGGTCAAAGAAAAGAAATGCCCACAAAAGCCAGCATAATCGGAATGAGACAAGCCGCCTGCTCGCAACCGCTGCTTGATAATCACAAACGTCCCAGAATCCAATAAAGAGATTCCAACTGAAAAAATACTAGACGACCAAGCCTTCCTTAAACGAATGGTCTCCATGTTATTTGGTGAGGGTGAGCAAGGGGTAAACCTAATTTCTGCTTTTCGCCTTGGCAAAAAACAAGACCCAGGCAAGTTTCGTCCACTGAAAATCGTCTGTCAGTATGAAGAAGAATGCCAATGCATCCTGAGACGGACCCTGCGCCTCAAGAGAGAAACCTTCTACGTCCTGAAAGACCTATCCCCGGAGGACCGAGGCCGAATGAGGCAAGCTGTCTGCTAGCTGCAAACCCGACGAGCAAATGAAAAAACAGATCTACACAT
>CALYDF020010104.1:0-10247 GCA_944474145.2 Dicrocoelium dendriticum
TTAAGGCACAATATAACCTTTCTTCGCCACAACAGCCGGCTTTTAGCTCCCCGACACCATGTCCATCTGTTACTGGTGACTAGGCCGGTGTACCTCTGTTTCATGCTTTTTTCATCTCTTTTGTATTGCGACACAATAGCTGAGGGGTGTTCAACCTTTAGCTAACGTTTATAGTAATCAAATAATAATAGGGCAACCTTTGCGTACTCCCCTGTTGATCACAAAAGAAGAAGAAAGCCTTCCATAAAATTTAACTTTTCGGTTGTGAGATAATACAGTTCTTATAGGATTGTACAAACTTATCGGGTACACAGCTTCTTTCAAGGATTTCCAAAAACCTATTCTATCTACGGAGTCGAAAGCGGCACGAATAGAAAAATCACTATCGTTGGACTTTGGTGAATGTGATGATGCTCAAGAAGTTGACGCAGCATGAAGATGGTCGATGCAGATATGGCTTAAACTGCTCCAAGTAGGTATGTTACCATTTTTTGTTACCATTTGTTTGTATTTTGTATTTGGTTGTATCTCCCGGCCTTTCCGAGCAACTCACTATGAAACCTAGAACCTAACAGATGTTAGCCACATTTTCAGCAATACCTACAAGTCCAAACTTATGTGTGAAAATTTCAACGCCTCACAAGTTAACTGGCTAACGGGACTAGACGAAATGACTGCATCACACTTGTCAGATGGCGCAGCAAAAAGTTAATACCGCAATTTTGGTAATGAGCAAGAGGATGCTTTCAGTTTGTGTACTCACAGACAGTCCACTGCCGGGCTGCGACCACAACACGAGATTTTGTATCGTGAGAATTAAACGAACTAAGCCATTCCAGTACAAAATTGAAATCTATTCATAACATGTACCGAATTGACTGGAATGCATGTAAAGATCTTATCTGTACTATGAATTGGGAGCCAACATTCTGAAACAACAACCCGATTATGGCTGTCAGTGAATTGGTCAACAACGTTGTTGCGTGTACTGATGTATTGGCACCTGTGGTAAGGGGCCGCACCTCTAAGCAATGCGGCAAACATACACAACTGAAAAAACCCGAAAGCAAACGGAAGAACCTTAGAGATTCTAAGCACAGGGTCAACCTTTTCGTTACGCTACGATATATACATTAGGCCATATTAACAATGGAACAATGGAACAATGGATTTATGCGTGTATAAAAGCTAAAGCTTGACAAATCCCGTAGGGTGATCAGTGCGAAAATCATAGAAGTGTGAAAACTTCAATGGAAACCAATTCAGTAAAATCGTTTAACAACGAGTCACTACAAGCTTGTGGACTCACCGAGTTTGAAGTGTCAAAATAATAATCCACTATAACTCCGGAGGGGATCATGAGGTATGTGGTATTTGGTTAAAAGAGTCACTGCCCCTTGAAACTCGCATGGGGCAAAGTGTTTGAGTTTGAAGCGTCAAAATATAAATCCACTGTTGAAATTTGCGTGGGGGGAAAATTATTTTTAAAGTATGGATTTTGGATCTCTCAAAATTAGACTGTACTATGGGAGATAGTGCAATGAAGTGAGTGCATTATCAACTCGATTTTTGAACTCGATCAGGTTGGGTGCACTGACTACAGATTCTGGGAGAGCATTCCAGGCTTGGCAAACACGCACGGAAAAGAAATTCCGTCGACATTCCAAACGGCTGTACTGCACTGCCAGCTTCAGATGATGGCCTCTCAGGTTGTTGTTGTTACTGAGCTCCAGCAGATGGCGGCAGGCATGATTGGGGTCTGTCAGAATCTGATAAGCCAAAATCAAATCTCCCCGTAGTCTTCGATATTGACCACTAAATATCCTGAGCAATCTCAGTCTGTCTTCGTAGCGTAACTGGCCTAAACCTTTCACGTTCTTCGTTGCGCGTCGTTGAGGTTTCTCTAAATCAGAGAGGTCTTTCCTCAGCCACGGCTGCCAGACTTGTATTGCATACTCCACGTGTGGTCGTATGTATGCACCTAGAAGTTGGTGAAAAACGGATGGATCGAAGCGTCCAAATGTGCGCCTGAGAAGGCTCAAATTTTGAATGCTCGCGTTCGATGCTTTCTTTGCCTGGGCTGAACAACCAAGGTCGGACTGAATCAAGACTCCTAAATCCTTTTCTTCAGCAGTTGTGTGAAGCACATGGTCACCCAGTTTATAGAAAAATGCTGATTGGTGACGTAAGTGTAATACTCTGCATTTTTCTGTGTTGAATGGGAGTTGGTTCTGAACTGACCACGCATACACCTTATCCAGATCCTCTTGAAGTATTGCGGAGTCGTCGGGTGTATTGATCGCTCTCCAGACCTTGATGTCGTCGGCATAGAGTAGGCAGTTGGAAAGAATGAGTACCGCTATGTCGTCAATATACATCAAAAACAATCGTGGCCCCAGTACTGATCCTTGTGGTACACCACATTCGACTTGGATTGGATGGGACCGGGACCCACGCACTTTTACCTCTAAGCTCCGGTGGAGAAGAAAGCTTGTGATCCATCCTAGGAGCGGATCACCAATGCCGAAGCTCTGAAGTTTGCAGATCAGGATTCCGTGGTCTAGTCGATCGAAGGCCTTTGAGAAATCTAGGTAGACCACGTCCACTCCTGCACCGCTGTCAATTAATTTGGTCCAACTCGATCTTGCTAGCAGCAGATTTGTGGAGCACGATCGATTCCGTCGAAAACCATGCTGGTTATGTGCAAGGAAGGCAGACTCTTCTAGATAGGCTGTTAGTACGTCAGCAACAATAGCTTCCATAACCTTCGACAGGACCGGGAGAAGGGTTACAGGACGGTAGTTGGCTGGATCAGAACGGCTACCGCCCTTGTGAATTGGGGTTATGATCCCACATTTCCACATCTCGGGTACATACATCTGGTCGAAGCAGCGTTGGAAGAATCGTGCCAGAGGCTCCGCTATAAACTTTCTCCCATTACCGCAAGGGACTTAGAGTGAATGTTGTCGATTCCAGGAGAGCTGTGCTTACGCATACACAACAACTTACATATAGAACTGTTGCAGTGATCGCCTAAATCGCAGAGAAAATTCAAACGCGTTCAAAAATCCTGAAAGATCAACGGCACTGACATGTCTACTTAGGATCAGAACTTGCAAACCGCAACGAACAATCGAAACATTGACATTACACGATGGCTTAACAATATTTGACATACCTAGTTTACGTGTGTCATTTCATTTCAGTTTAGCCCCCTTATTTCTCTCCCACATGTGCCAACGCGCACTCCTCAGAGGAACATGCAAGCTGCTCTGTAATGTGCCAGTAAAATAAATACATGTGCAGAACTCCATCGTATTCGTGAAACCCTCGGCTTATCCCGGTCCAGATGGTACTTCCTCAGCTGTCATAAGATACAATGGTGAAAATACTTCTCTCTTGCAGTTAAACATTTCCCTCTCTCACTAAACACCGGCTCCTACCCACCTCAGTGGAAACACTCTATCATAATACCGAAACACAAAGGGGCCGGCAAAATGAAATGTAAAGTTATCGCCCTATACATTTCAGCAATGGAGAGTCAGGAGCAAAGTTGTTCACTTTCTGACCCGAATGAATATGATCAACCAATCACAGCGTGGCTTGCTTTTAAGATGCTCTTAAGCTAATTGCGGACTACAACTGTTTGATTAGATTGGAATCATGTTTGACAGAGGAATGGCGGTGATCATAATTCTTCCGGACATGTAAAATGCCTTTAGTCGCGTGCCACCCAAGCTGCAGCCAGTTGTGCTGAAATCATATGTTATTACAACAGCTTTGCTAAGCTGATTCGACTCATATCTGAACGATCGGACGTAAAGAGTATCAACGGGACCGAGGTACTACAGGTCGCAATGAATGATTAGTGATATCTTCAAGCGACGCCTGCTAGGCCGCTAATTTACTTCATCCACATAAACAATATATGCGATCACAATTTGTTCGCAGATCATGTTAAAATATTTTGCTCATTTCTATTACTACGCCATGGTAACATGCGTGACGACCTATGCACGCTGTACGCATCGAGCGAAAGCCCAGCTATGAAATTCTGCGCAAGCAAATCTCACATAACCGGGCACAGATGCCATAACCCGGAAGGTTCCATCACTCGTGCCCGGACCATTATCAACACGTCCGATGTAGTCACGGATTTGCGAACTAGATATTCAAACACCTTCCTGTTCTTATGTACATATTCTATATCAAGTCGCAAATGCGAGACAACTATCAGGCTAGATTACCCGAACGTCCTGCATACTTGAAACCCGTCTTGAATTCTCAAAATCATAATGAAGCCTACTCTGGAGTATTGTAACATCATTCACAACCAATAAATAAGTGAAGAATGGATGGTCATAGAAAACGTCCAAACATCACCTATCAAGCTGATTGAGAGTTACTGCTGAACCATGATTGGCCACGATCGATGTCATCACCTCCGACTGAACCTACTTCGGCTGCGACATCTGAAAATCCCTCTTCTGTTTACAGCCAGCTTTTCCCTTGAATTTCGGTGAACCACTATCTATCCAATCAGTAAGGGGGCTATCTACTACACTCGCAACCTGTCCGTCATAAAATAAATCAACTTTCTTTTTCGTGAGATATGCCAAGCTGTGCAGCAAATTGCCCCTACAGGTATGTGCATATCCAAATTTTGCCACGTTTTGTCTAGCCTCAGTAACTAGCCTCAAAATCTTTGCTCACAATACCGAGTAGGTTAAAGATCTTTAGCTTACAGTGACCTATGGTTAGATTTAGAAAAGTTGGTAATGCAACATCTGAACGGCTAGAAACCCGTATGCAGTGCGTTCTTCCTGCATCACTAATGGAAACTTGTGTTTCGGCCAAAATTCCCCCCCCCCCACTCCTCGAATGAATGTTCTTGAGGTTTACTAACTTAACGTCATAGCTTGCTAGGGTTGCGCGCAGCTTGTACTTAGTTGCAATAATTGTCCTTGGTTTGTCACCTCAAGGTAGTTGCGAGGCAGCTGTTTAGTATCGGCGTAAATCGCCATCATATTCGTTTACAAATTTGACAATTTGCTTCGTTTCATCAGAGAATCTTCTGTTGATAACGTACACGGTAGCGATGAAATGAAATCTGAGTGATGAATTATTCCCCTGCATATCGCCGACGTTTCTGTCTTCTCGAAAAAAGGAAACCTTCAGACGACGACTTGAGCGTTTATTTACGTTTCTCTTTGTGTGCTACCAACTGGACTAAGTGAAAATTGACTATGCGAATTTCGCGGTGGAAATGTAGTTGCAACTCACCAAATCATGCATCGAAATTGGTTTGAACGGTGCACTGTCTTGTTCACTCGTACACCATAGATAGATCGGAAATCGCTGGAGTCGCTACCACTTCAAGCTAAAAATGCAGTCGTACACTATTTAGAAGTGCAGCAGTTTCCCGCTAATGAAACAGCTGGTTGATTGAGAAAAGCCCTCCGTGCTTTGCACCGTAATCAAATACCGCTTTAAGGTATTATGGCCTTTTGAATCACTGATGACGTGATGCAGTAAATCCCACTGCAGTATGAGTTGTAACTGGTTACTTAATACCTGAACAGCCTCTCGTCATATTTATCGCTGATGCCGCCTTGTATGTTTCACGCAATACGTTTGCATTTAGTGGTTATCGGCACAACCAGTGCAATGTGTGTATAGCCGACGCATCATCACTGCAAACCTCTGATTTCCGGTATTTCCAGGAACGCGCTACCCCAAAGTGTCCCTCATTAAGCCGCACTGATTTCTCGGCCATTTACGCTGCTGCCACATCCACCATGGAAAGGGAGCGGTTTCTCGAATAGACATTCTCAAACCGACTGTCGTAAGACACCTATTATTCCGATGAATTCATGTCCACTTGCACAAAACGCACAGAAACGCACAGTTGACCACCCACGTTCGCAAACCCCAACGATATCTACCCTAGTTGAATTTCAAAAGCGAGCGGATGGTTCCACTGACAAACACGGCTTTCAGTTTGCCGAAGGGCTTTCGATACATCCATTCCCCTCAATATTCGATACTTGATATCCCCAGGTCAACTAACTTGATGTTAAGAAATTGTGGTCAATTATTTGCCAGCCGACGATTAGCGTTTCCGACCGAACGTAATGGTAAGCATTTCAAGCAGCAGGCTAGTTTAACTGTAACGCATTCTGCGCGAAAAGCACAAATCGGCCAGACTCCCTTCCAAAGAATTAAAGCCACTCACAGTTTGTATTGTGGGTTCAACATATGGACTGTGATAATTAAGGCAGATGCAGAGTGGTTGCAATTGCACAATGGGTCCTAGAGCGCTTAATCCACAATTTAAAAAAGCAAGATTACTCTCTGCATATGTGGTGATAAACGATTTGCTTAGAAATATTTACTTATATAACCGGCGCACCTTTACCGAGCATTTAGCAACGGAGAGTAAATTCTGAATTCCAACTAGGCATCCTGACAAATCGCAGGTGGAAGTCACGAACACCACTTTCGCTGCAGGATGCTATTGATGGGGGGGGGACATTAAGATGATCAATGAGGAATTATTAATCTTAACCATGGCAGCAGTTCACGGTTACTGATAGCTGATTATCGTTTTAAATTAACCTGGCACTGCCAAGTATATCCGACAGAGTTGTTGTTTACAGCTAAGCGCATCTCTTCTGTTGTGATTAGGTTTACTGCCAAACTACAGTCCCGGTCATCCAGTGAAAGTGGGTTATACGACTAACCATGCCAAAGTTAAGGTAATCAATATTCGCAGTGGACAAAAACAAATGTTTTGTGTTAATCCTGGCATATGTGAGAACAGTTCATAAACCAGAGCTAAAGGCGCACACCACGGTGATAAAAACGGACTGTGAACCGACCTTGTGCATAGAAAGGACTTTCATATACTGCGGTTTGCGAGAGGGAAATGGTTGGAGAGCAGTTGGGACTCCGCACAACTATTATTTTGGCAACTATCTGTGGCTATTCCAAGTCTCCACTTTGTAGGAACCTACATCTCATGAATGCATCGTTGGTCGAGTTGAGCAAATTTAGTCGGCTAAACTGTCATTATCGATATGCTCGCAGAGGGTATTGTAAGAGGTGGAGGAATGCGCGTTGATAGGGAAACAAATAGGCGGGCTTGCATTTCATCTGAGGTGTGTAGAGGTCTGCAGTGGTAAGAGCTTAGACACGTTGCTTGTACAGCAGAGATTTGGGACCTGCCAGTCTGTAATGGATCATTAATTCTCACGATTGTCTTTGGATAACGGAAATTCGGTCTTTATACATGAAGGCCGCGGTTTGGACTAACAAGCTTAAAGCGTGGGCTATCGCCACCTCCATAACAAGACCTGATGTGAGTGGGTCGCATTGCGACTTCGTCGACACAAGCAGCATGCCCATTCGATGTTCTAGAGCAAGTGTCAGTTTAAAGCGTGTTATTGGATTAACACCAGCATTTACTGGTTTGGCATAATTTACGTGTTGAACTAATCTGCTTTGAGTCATGTGTTCACCAGAAGAATCTAGTGCCACCCCTTTTGACTTCATTGGAGTGGAGTGATCTGGTCAACTATAGATTGGTTAGCGCCGTTGTCCTCATTAATTGGGGAAATGCAGCTTTAGCAAAAGTAATGATTAGATATAGTCCGCCTCGTCGAGGGCAATGTACTTCTTACGTTGTCTGCAATTCTGAGTATCCTCAGAGACAATTGCATCTTGAAAGTCCAAGGCAATATGTATGAAGTAAAATGAAGTATGCAACAGACACAACGATTTCCTCCAATGAGTTACATACTGCTTGTTGCGCAGCTTATTCCACTAACTGTATTTCGACTCCATGAGTTGGTTTAATATTGGAGATATTAGGTTAGCAAAAGTACCCGAATTTCCAGGCACCAATCTGTAAGGCTCATTTAACTGTTCTTGTACCCCAGATGGCACATGCTTTGTGGAACAAGGCATAGGCCTATCGATACACAATTTGTCCGCACGGAAAGCTTTTCTGAGATTTCCTGGTTTACATCCCGTTTTCATCCTTGGTCGAGTGTTTATGGCAGTCGTTGGATTATCCTATTCCGTCAAATTAACTGGAGAATTACGCAAGAACAAGAATTAAATCTATCTAGTAAATGCTATCTTACTTCGTGGTTTCTGAGGTTATAAAGCTAGTCACTAGCGAGATACTGACATTTTCGTTGCATCAACGATAGAGCTGTTTGGTCGGTTAACAATTTGGAAAGACCACATCAATACAACTTCCAAACACAGACTGGTCATCCGTGGATGAATCAAGTAGGGCGATATCCACCGGTTCCGAAGTGAACCACGTGTCAACATCATGCGTGTAGATGCAGATTACGGAATCAAGCCGAGTTGCCACATAGTGTGAGTAGAATCGACCTAACTCGATGGTAGAATGCAAAAAAATTGCAAACAATGCAACTGTGGCCGTATAGATAGGTGCGATTTTATTTTTATAGTTGCCTTGCAAAACAACCGAATGGTATGATGAGGAAAATTTAAAGAGCTCTCAGATTGATCATTAAGTGGATAGTAAATGCTGAATTTTCTCACTATTGTTTTAGGACGGAGGGCATTAAAATTGCTAATTGTAAGGTGTTGAATAAATGCAACGCGTAGATTGACAGATTTAGTCCTTTTTTGGCCCAATCGAATGAGCATAGGCATGTAATTGTACGAGGAACACTGTTGCTGCAAACCGATGCATAGTATGAAAGCTAAAATAGTTTAACAGCGCAAAGTATTAAAACCCACAATTTTTGTGCATTTACTTTTTCACTACGGACTGCATGTAGCTCCGTGTCCCTATTACAGCAACTGAATTAATGATTGCATCACCATGGCAGAAGGTAGAAGCAGGCAAGATGTAAACGGCTTGTTCACGGAGAATGGCACCTGGCTCGAGTTTGTAAACAGATTGAATCGGCTGGTTCCGGATGCTTCAGAGACAAATGTTTGTAAACGGTCTTTAACAGTTACTTACGAAAGGAGCTGAACGCGAAAATCGCTTGCAGTACGCAACGCAGCGTGGCGAGAAAATAGGTTATCACCAACACCAGAAAGTTGGAGTAAATACGTAGCACAGCGTAATCCCTCTATTCAACTGCCCAGAAGCACAAAGCGGCGCATTCGGAGGACACGACAAGGTCCTTCATCGCCAATCACAAACTGCTGTGTTAGCTCGCCAATGGTCTTCGGAACGTGAGGCAAGGAGTTCCGCCACTCACGATGGCTGATCGCCCTACACGAACGGCTACGAAAGCAGCAAACGCGCTACAGATGCAGTATGCTCCGACTTTGCAGAGTGTATTACCTACAGAAGATCTTCCAGCTTTGTAACACCCCGCTGCTGGGACTCACTCCCATCTCCGTTAGCACCGAAGCTGTCTTGCTGAAGCTGACGACTCTTCACAAGCACAAATCCCTGAGTGTCGATACTATTCGCTCACAAGCACTGGGGCAGCAGCCAGTCAACTGGCAGAGCCACTGCCTCAGTATTTCATCGCTACTTAGACCAAAACTAACTTCCTGACAAGTGAAAGCTTGAAATAATAACACCCAATTCATCAAGTTGGAAGCAGTACCGATGCTTCAAACTACCGGCCAGTTTCCCTTCTCCCTATACTGTCCAAGATGATAGAATCCACTATAGTCGATGCGCTTTTAAGCTATTTGAAAATAGGCTAATATTATTATTTCTGGGCAGCACGGCTTCCATGGAAATCGATTGTGCAAAACGAATTCGCTAATAGCAAGGAGTAGCTGGACCCAGTCCGATGATGCTGGAGAGGATGTCGAGATGATCTACCGGGGATTTCTTGAAAGCTTTCGACCGTCTAGATTATCGCATGCACCTTTTCAAGCTATAACATTACGGGATCGGTGACCCTCATGCAAGTTGGATCACCAACTATCTCCTTCAGCTGCAATTGATGGTCATGGTTAGGATATCCTTTATGATCCCATACAAGTTGTATGTGGTGTGCTTCAAGGCTCGGTGCTAGTTCCCCGATCGCTTTTGGTATTTTACAATGACCTCACACTGCCAATTACATCGAACTTTCTGCTGTTTGCCGATGACGTCGAGAGAAGACGCAAGGTTCAGGGGAATACTGACCAGCAACTGCTTCTGAAGAATCTAGACACGGCCAATCAGCAGTCCATCCAAAATTCGCTGCAATTCAATGTGAGTAAATGCAAGGTGCTCTCATACGACACCA
>CALYDF020010105.1:0-10270 GCA_944474145.2 Dicrocoelium dendriticum
CTGTCTGCGTGCGGCATGCAAACTTGTTGGTCCAGCTGCACTAGGCTACGTAAAAGTTTATACGCTATGACTGTCCCATACTATTCCAGTTTGAAAATGAACTAATTGCTAGACAATTCATTCGAAATTGCAATTTGATTCAGCATAATGCGACTTTCAATCGTCTGAAAATAATAGAGGACAAAACCCCCTTACAGCGCGAACTTAGAAGACGACAGCTAGAAGCAAACTCGACTGCTAAACCCCCTTCTGCAAATGATTCCGTCGTTGGCAGTGACAAGTTTGGCATTTGTTCTACGCCTGCTGCAGTTACGCATAACGTGGTGAATAACGAAATCAACTCTGGTACCCCAATTAGATCGCTTGATCACACCGATCAGTCTAGCCCGTTATCTGCTGTGTCTAGGAGTACGCCCAGTTTCGGCACTTCGGCTATGCCGGCCACAAAATTGATCACCGGCACACATCCACCAGAACGAAATTTCACGGTTAAGCGTGATAAGCCGACCAAACACAAAATGCCTGCAAACCCTAGCGCTGCGGTTGTGCACTGTGCTGCCTCTCACAAAGCCAGTTCCGGTAATCTTAAAAGCTTCTTCAATGCTGTTTCATGCCAGAAAAAAGGAAGAAATGTGGTTCAGACAAAACCAACTGCAGTACCCGTTGAACCCCATATTCAATCACAGCCACAAACTTCAGCCTGTGTTATCCCGCCAAAAGTCTATCCTGGCCAGTATATAGGATCATCTAAGACATCTAAGGCCTCAGGAAAATGGATCGATTGTATGATGACGGTTGACTTGGATTTATCGAGAATGTCACCGGATAAATCCATAGCATCGCCTTGCCTGAATAGCCATCCATCCATTGATCAAGGCCATGAAGGCACACAAGGTGCCCCAACATCTTTGCAGATTGAACGCGATTTATCTGTTTATCACCAAACTCCGGACTCATGTTTAAAAAACACGATGTATTCTGTTAGAGCTGCATGGATTGACACTAGTGTGCCTCCACCGCTTATAGTGAAGCCTTACGACTCCAGCGCACCTAAGCAGGTTACATTCCAACGAATATTGGCAGATGCTAGCATTTCGTATTATCTCGTCAGTACCAATACAATAACAGGGAAATTCTTTTATATGTCTTACAGGGCACAGTCAAACCAATCAAATTTATTGTTGTGATCATTGTTATCAGATTACGTCCACGGCAACCGCAGGTTGACAACTAATTGCTTTTGGACACACAAAGCTGGTCTAATTCGGCTTATCGCGACGGCCTCGGCAAATCGTAAAAGGCGTGCATTAGTATGACGTAACAAGATCCGGAAAGCTGATAAGGGATTGACCTGGTGACGAGTCGCCAAGATGTGCCTGCCTATGGAGGACGCTGGTGGCTTACGCGAACACGTATCATCGGAGGTGGATTGGGTAACTTCGCGCTGAACCCAGTTTGGTAGGTGTTCCTTCACTCGGGAATCTAAAACCCGTTCGGTCCTGCCGATGTAACTGATACCGCAGTCACACACGAATTGGTAGACACAATGGGATTTGGCGCCGACGGGTTCATCTTCCTTTACCGAAGGTAACGGCAACTTTCGGGTTCTGTTGATAATTACCGCCTCCGCAGCACAGTATGTACGCTGAATGGCCGAGACAATCCGTTTGGTTATCCTTTTCGTTGCAGTGTCACCCTTGAATTGGGAGCTCAATGTACACCTTCTTCTTAGGGGCTGTCAACACCATCTCCTTGGGCGGTCTAACTTGGCTATGTTTGTCTATGAATCGCTTTGGGTAGCCATTCTCCATAAGTGTCTTAGTGATCAGCTCTAAGTCTTCAGCCAAGCAGTCGTATTTACTCATTTCACCAATCTATACAATCAACAACCTATTAGTGCCACGACGCAGGCGACACAGCCTCGAAATTTAGCGTCCGCTAGCGAGTTCCATGGAAGCCCGCTCTGTAATCCTCCTGCCCTCATGCGCTGCTATGCCAACCATGGACCCGCCCCCGTATCCCATTTTCTACAGGGCCATACTCAGTCACAACCCCCTCCCCTGTGGCTACCTCCCAATACATTTTCAACGAAGGTGTCAATCCACGCCTTGTTTCACCAATTTTTAGCATGGGCACAGACACAAAGCTATCAGACCCAATGTTCATAAAGCAGCATAAACAACGTTCTTCACATCTCGCATCTATGTTAATATTTTTGATTAATATTCGTTCGCTTCATTCCAAGATCCACATACTACGCTCATTTGTTTCTGTGACGGATCCTGACATAATATTTATAACTGAGTCGTGGTGCCATGACGACATGTCTAACACCCAGCTAACCATTTTCGGATATGATATGCTTATGAGAAATCGGCAGTGTCGTCGAGGAGGAGGATGCGTACTTTACGCGAAACAATCGCTGGCAGCAACGACATTCGAGAATCCAGTGCTGAATAATGTGCAAGTCACTTTGGCTTACGATAACGATCAGACACCAGCAACTGCTTGTTGGTTGTATATGCAGTACGCCAAACTGTAGCCAAGAGGACTTAGTAGTTTTGACGTCTGCATTTGAATGTGCCGCAAGCCTTCCGTTTAAACACAAGATTATCGGTGGTGATTTCAATCTGCCATCGATTGCATGGTCTGCAGCAACTGCTCCTCTGAAATTTCATAATCTTATCTCTTGTATACATATGAATGGTTGGCAACAACATGTCTCCAAACCTACCAGAGGAAACAGCATCCTTGATCTCATTTTCTCGCTGGGCATACCTCCTATTAATGTAACGGTCCTTAATGAATTCCCTGGGAGCGACCATCGGGTGGTCAAATGCTGTTTAAGATTATGCATGGCCAATGAACCACACCCACTGCACTATCGTTTATTCAACTCCGTCAACTGGAACACGTTTAAGGATATGGTTCGTTCGATGAACTGGGATGATTTCTTCCTTTCTCCATGCCCTCAAAAAGCAGCAGACGTGTTCTATGATATCATCGGTCTTTGCATTGATTCATTAATGCCTCTAAAGTGTGCCCGTCTAAGAAAACAAAAACCCGATCGCAAAGTGTTAGGTATCACACGCAAGCTTCATAAGATCCGGCAGGAATTCAGATTAACAGCAGACTTTGCGCTAATACTGCAGCAGGCAAAGATCATCGAAGAACTCGGGCATCTAAATGTTCGCAATCTCATATTAGAAGAATACAAAGCTTTGAATGGCCCGAATAAAACAACGGAACTATCCAAACTGTTTCGTGCCAGAGGTTTGCGTCGCAGTAATTCCATTAATTTTATCATTATGCCGGATGGCACATACCTTTATGCTCCGGGTGAAATTTGTGAGGCTTTCAGCGCCTATTTTGACGAATCAATGGTTGATGAACCGCTAGCCACACCAGCGCTTGTCACACCATACATTGCTGAAAGTTTATGCACAGTGGGATTCACTATTGCAAAAATCTCCGGTCAAGTCTCCCGCTTGTCTTCCTCGACTTACCCAGGACCTGATGGAATTCCCCCTTGTTTGTTAAAAAGCGGTGGGAGCGACTTGCCTCTTCTATTGCTCAACATTTTTACGCTCTCTTTTAATAGTGCAGTATATCCTAAGCACTGGAAGACTTCCGTTGTTATCCCGCGGCATAAGAATGGAAACGTTCACGAAACTAAAAACTATCGCCCCATCAACCGCACACCTGTAATATCTAGAATTATGGAAAGGATAGTGAAAGATGAATTACTTATTTTCTTGAATAAGAAAAACGTCATCAACAATTCACAACACGGTTTTTTGCAGGGCAGATCTTGTGCGACATGCCAGACAGACTTCTTAAACCACACAACGGCTGCCATAGACAAAGGCAACAGTGTTATTGTCCTGTTCTTAGACATGCAAAAAGCATTCGACAGAGTGCCGCATCGAAGACTACTCCTCAAGCTGAAGGAAATAGGTATTGGAGAACCAATGTTTTCTTGGTTGTCGTCATACCTAGCTGACAGACATCAGGTGGTGCGTATTGGGGACCGTGTCTCTAAACCGAAAGCAGTCACCAGTGGAGTAATTCAGGGAAGTGTACTTGGTCCACTTCTTTTTCTCCTCTACGTCAACGATGTATTTCATAGAACAAGACATGGTGCTACTTTTCTGTTTGCTGATGACATTAAAATCGTCTACTCACAAGAACGTGCAGATACCCGCGCAGCCTTGTGCCACATTCAGGAAGATCTATCGGCACTTGAATCCTGGTGCAAACTGTGGCAGATGTCCTTTTCCGTGGACAAGTGTAATATTCTGTCGTACAAATGCGAAGTTTCACCAGGCAGTCTATTATTACAAGGCACGTTTATATCACAGTGCAAAGTGATTCGCGACTCGAGTGTGCGATATTCCACTACCTTCAACTTTTCGGAACATTGTGACTTCCAAGTTTCGAAAGCCATAAAGACTATTGGCTATATCTGTCATAAATTTCAACTCACAGAATCTCATATCTGGCTTTACAAAACATATGTGTTACCGGGCATGGAATACTGCTCACTACTACAGTCGAATCTGCGGAAATCTGACCAGCATGCTCTTGAGAGGGTACAGCGACGCTTTACAAAGAAGCTGTGCGGATATTCCTCCAAGATGACCTACAGAGAGCGCAGTGAAAAACTCGGACTTGACCCACTTTGGCTACGGATAATGAAGATGAACTTGTGTTTCCTGTACAGAATAATTCACCATCACATGCACAATTATGCTAACTGTGTCCATATGTCCGTTAACACTAGATACGAGCTACGAAATAAGGAGACAACGGTCATGATTACAAAGTTCAATACGCGAATTAGGGAGCGTTTCTTCTTAATACACTGCTCAAAGCTTTGGAACAAACTTCCAAGAGCTATCAGAACTTGTTGCACATTGCGTTTGTTTAAGCTTTCGATAAAAGATCATTTAACCGTTCAAAATGTGATAATAATGTTTCGAACAGCACAGTCCTTAGATAACGCTTTTGAGAACGGAGTTAATGGTGCCTGAAGATGCATGTAGTCAAGTGCACAAGTGGCTATATTTTGTTGGCCCGCAGCACTTTATTCTCTCTTCTTTTTTTCGTGTGCGATCAACTCTCATGTGACTGCTAAGAATTTGTCAGACGATAGAACAAGAGGAATGTAAATATTTTGGACCGCTTCGCGCTACACAAATTTTCATTTTGTGCTCAATTTTTTAAATTTATTATACCATGATATGAAACTGCTGTACCATTATTTGATCCGTCCCTTCTGAGAACGGCTTCTCGCATCGTCGAGCCATATACAATTTATGTATTTATTGACAGCAAGACCAAAATTGTAACTTGAACAGAATAACCCTTCAAAACCATCAGACGGCTGGACTGCTCAAAAGAAATTATCGCAAAACTCCATGCGATGCTGGTTTCAATTGTTTTCAGTTCTCACGGACGAAAAGTTATCGTTGGAGTGTGAATACCTTACCGAATATATCAAGGTTTGTTTTGCTTTAAGTTGTCACGTTGAAACTATCTACCTATGCATGGACAGATGGCCTTCGTCACTATTGAAGCAACTTAGGCGAACGAAAGAATGGGCACATAAATTCAGAATGTCTGCCCAAGTCAAACAACTTGTGACAATAAAATCAGAGGTAATGCGATTGAATAGTTTGTACATCGAAGTTGTATTAGGTTGGTTGTGGCAAAAATTCTCTGAAGCGTCTTGTTAGTGTGGATGTGGACAGACTCGATGCCGAATTTCGTTCTTCCACACAGGAGGTGTTCCCTGTTTTCCTTCACCAACACTGCTCCCGAAGTCAGTCTTGATCACTTGGATGTTTACGGGGAACCCTCAAAAAAATGAAGAGAACTAAAGCTGTTTGACTTGATGCGGATTATCTCGCGGCACCCTCAACCGTTGTCTCATGAGTGGCACAATCGCTGACCTGTATGGATAATGTCTGTGCTCAAGAAGGAATCTCAAGGCAATCGTCCGATTGCACGTATGTCGGTTATGTTGAGTCATTGAGAAACTACCGTATATTACCGAATATAAGTCCGTCCATGGATGGACCAACAATTTAATTTTGCAATATCAAATTTGCTAGTCCCTACAATAGCTGACTCCCCCAAAATCTATCGGTAACTGCTTTTCTTCCATGTTATTGAGTGTGATGGCATTTGTTTCTGTATATTCCCCTATGTTTCTGATAATGTCATCCGTCGCGAACATCAACTGTGCAATATACGGAGAATTTTCACCACAAAAATAACATGTAAAGTTATGGGCACGCTGCCCGCAGTGTTGCGTCGACATCATATGAAAAAATGGGACACTTCAAATCCCCGTCTGGAATACTGTCCGTCACTAGCGGTTGGTGCTAAGGGGAAATAGGGGCAGAAGTGTGCAGTGAATTGCTGGGTGAATTTCGCCTGTGGCTTTTTCAAGTTGAGCTTAACCTTCTTAGAAGCCGATCCCCCCCAACTACAGAAATGAAGAACCGTCCGAAATTCATCGACTATATTCGGTAATATATGGTACTTGTAGCTCGGAACTTCACGCGCACCCACGCATACTAGTTTGCAAATAAACTTAAGCGTTTCACAATGGATGCTGTATCACACCTTGTCACATTCGGTAACATCTGCACTGGATAAAAAGTGCAGAGCAGCGCGTCTGCTGTTTTTTGACTATTCAAATGTATTTGGTAGCGTCAACAGATCCGCCCTACTCGACCAGCTGCTTACGAGTGGGGTTCATACAAACGTCTCCAGCATGATTAGAGACTATTTTACAAAGCATACCCAGTTCACCCAGCTTAACGAAACAAAATCAGTTACACTTCGCTCCCATTGTAGTGTTTAACAAGGAGTGATTCTTGCTCCTCTACTATTCTCTATATATATCGAAGACCTTCGTATGCCGTAAAACTTGACTGGATGCAAGTATGCAGATGATGTCGTTATGGGATGAAAAACTCCAACCTTTGAGATATCTACGCTTCAGAGTGGTCTGGATGAGTTTGTACTGTGGTCATTGACCCGGTCTTTCATTCTAAACATTTCGAAATACCGTGATGTAACATCCTTTTTTCTTGGGGCTGATAGGCTGTTTCGAATGTCACTTTTTCACTGGCAATGAGTGATCAACTCATACCCAGGACATGAAGTATCAAATATATTGTAGTTTCTTCATCCCAAAATCAATCCTGCTCCACCGATATCGCTGAAACATTAGACAAGGTTAGGCTATCCTTTTATGCCTTCAGACATAGAACACTTTCGGTACTACGTGATTTAAATTGGTAACTGCATGCACTATGCCGCACTGGCTTGACAGTTCCTGAGTAATTTTTCCTGTGCAACTAACAAAGGATTACATATTGTTCGTACGTCCGTTATTTCTAAATGTAGTGGACTGTATAGCATTGTTGATTTTATTGTCAGCAAGCACGTAGACGCTTGTACTAGCTTTTACTTCAAAGTTCTAAACGACCGTTTTCATCCACTGCATGGAGCGCTGTCGAAAGCGCTATCTGTTTCCTCTACACGCTCTAAATTTAGAACCGCATTTTTTCTCGTACGGCTCCTCACCAGAATTCTAGCTTAGCGTACTTGTCACGATTACTTGTGGACACAACGAAACCAATCAGCATGAAGCGCAGTTGTTTGCTTAATTAATAACCAAAATTTTGCATTAAACAATTTATGTATGTTTTATTGTTATCACGTGGTATTTTTCTATTCACAGTGATAGTGTTAAATGCTGAAAATGCATCTAACCAGGTGCAGAAAGCTTACGTCGACTTGACTAGGTAGAGCGAAATGTGTGGGACGGAACAAAAGGGTAAAAAAGTACGGATATTTTCGTGAATTTATAATATTCTTTTGTCGTGAACCGGTGGATATTCATTGCAGGTTGTTATGGCAATGCTGAAAATCGACGCGAGATAGAGCAGGTAGTGAAACGACCTTGGTGACATCAGGTACATTAGTCTAATCCTTTTCCTAGTCAACTGCATCTATTGTACTTTCAAATGCTTCCTTAAGGAAACCCTCCTCCTCAATAGATCTCTCAAGATGGTCCTTAACGCTATCAAATACTATTTAACAAACGCGAACGGCCCCACATGTAACGGTTAATTTCGTGACAAACTCCAATCAGCCAATAGTATCCCAATCTGTGTACTCACCTGTTGCACTGTAGGCTGATTTGGTATTGGTCACTCAACGAACAGTACGCATTTTAAAGAGGCATTTACTCTCGTTGGACGCAATTCGATAGCGTTAAGGACCATCTTAAGGGACCAATGAAGGGACAACATTTCCGTAAAGAGGAATCTGATAACACTATCGATGAAATTGGCTGGGAAAAGGTAGAATCGACACTCTGTGGGACCAAGGAAGGGAGCAAGTGAATCGTCGTTGATGAGGTGATCGGACACGCAAGTTCTAGGCGGCACTGTTGCTTCGACGACAACAGCACGATCATCGGTGCCACGGCATCAGAGAAGAATGCTGCGTTTGTCGCATGCAAAGAGGTATAATAGAACGGAAGTAACAACACTATGTTGAAGATCGACTTAGCAACATCGTAGAGTCCAGTGAAACACAAAAGACATCTCATTTGCGGGGTGTAAGTTTGCTAAGATTGATTTGACATTACTGAAAGTGCTGAACAGCAGCAGGCACTCAATGACCCGCGCGTTTCATTGCTTGCAAAGCGCGAAACACAAACCAAGAAAGTGCATTCTGAGCTAAGCGATGTTACCGGGCTACCACTAAGCAGGAGCGAGAGAGAGGAATAAAGGATGTACCAACAACTGCCATGGCATCCGCTTCTTAATCATTCCCAACGCCATTAAGCACGAAATGCATCCAAACGTAGCTGAAGACCAATGCGGATTTTGCTCGGGCCGCAGTAAAGTCGAAATGGAGTTCACCGCTCGTCAAGCACAGAAGTGCAGCGGACCGAAAACAGCTGTTGTTCACCCTGTCCACCGATCGATACGGTTAGTCATGGAGTGTTGTGGCTGATTTGGGGTCATTTCGGATGCTCAGGTAAACTTATATGTTAAACCGAATATTGTTGCCGCTATGCGGAAAACGCCTATGACGAATTTTATATGGCATCAGGTGTGAAATAAGGTAGAATTCTAGTCCAGATGTAGTTAACAAGTACACAATTGTTAAATAGCCCTGTGCAGTGAATACGCACGAACCCGGAGTCTGCTCTGAAAACGACATCGATGTCGAGCTGACGAATATCGGCAGTTTAGAGGTTAATGCCCGAGAAGCCATCTAGCGGCTAATCTTGGATTCAGCATAACCATCAATTTGATTGCTTGCCATCTGAAACCACAATGTCAGCGAGATCAGCGTTTTTCATACGAATAAGGAATGACGGTTGTGGTGAGAAGCTGTCAACAGACCTAGAGAAAAGCCTTGATTTGAGTAATGCTTTTGCAACTGGGTGCAGCTTTCAGTGGGTCAGACAGGATGTTGGATAATTATAACCTACCAATAGATCTTAATGAAAAGATATGAATCAGGAGTCGGATGCTGTCGATCAGAAAAAGGTGAAGATATCAGTCGTTGTGCGATAGAGGCAAGATTGGAACCACCAGGAACACAAACTACTTAGCACATTATGAGTAGTTGCAATACATAATGATAGGGTACTGCTGGAATGGTGGTAGAGGATAGAAGGCAAACTGTGATCTTTCCCGCACTTAGGAGTCTTGTGCCCGGTTGGCGAATTTTAGACACACAAAGTTTGTTGTAAGATATGTACTACTAATGGGCAAATAAAGTAACCGACCAAAATTGGAACAATGGACTTTGGTACAGGCCTAAACAAGCTCTCGAGACAAGGAGTTATAAATCCCCAGTAGTTCGTGCGGATGTGACATAAATAGGAACATAAGCTGTTCGAAACAAACTTCAAAGTGTCAGTCAGTGGACCAATCGGTTGGCAAGCACAGTTTCCTGGATGAAAGTGGACGAAGGAACAAGCGACCGATGGGAGGGGGACATTAGCCGACACAATGAGATTAAGTGCATATACATGCAGTCGTCGTCAGTATGGAAGTAGGGCGTTGTAAGACTGCGTGCGATCTAGGTAGCTGAATCTATCCGTTTAGTGGATGAGTAAACGCTGTGTTACCGTGGTATACAGCTGACCAATCAAACCACTGATAACAATCCATAACTTGGTGGGTCACGTAATTCCCGATTATCTGTTTGGATACTGAACATTAAG
>CALYDF020010106.1:0-10244 GCA_944474145.2 Dicrocoelium dendriticum
CTAGGTCCGCGAGCAACGTTTGTCAGAGCAGTAATGTGCTCCAAGGGGCATTTGGTTTTCTTGCTGTGTGGTTGGATTGCGGCTCGCAATCTCTATTCAGACCTCGGTATTAAGTGGACCTCGGTCATTACGATCACAAGGACCGTAAACGAATAGGTGGTTCGGTGTCGTTCCTCAAACAGAAGACCGAGGTGTGAAAAAATATTCCGCGTCGCAATACATCCACACGGCGAGTCCACAAATGCCACTTGGAACTCTTTACCGCTGTGCCAAACGTTGCTCGCGGACATAGGAGCCATAGTAGTCAGAGCGTCAACCACCGAGGTCTACCCCAGGTCAGGGTATCTCCATCTGATGAGTCCAAAGGAGAACGAAACTGGCCATGGGGTCTCAGAGTTGAGGGGAGCAACTTCGAAACGCCAATACGGTTACGGTCATTGTGATGGTAATAACCGAAGTCCAATTAGGACCGAGGTGTAAATAGCGATTGCGAACCGCAATCCAACCACACAGCAAGTACACCAAATGCCACTTGGAACACATTACCGCTCTGCCAAACGTCTCTCGCGGACCTAGAAGCCACACGGGTCAGGGCATCAACCATCTAAAATTACACCTCGTGGTCCAAACCAGATAGGAGGATCTCCAACTCATGAGTCCCACGGATAACGAAACAGGTCATGGGGTCTCAGGGTTGGGAGGAGCAACACCGAACCACGCATTTGGTTACGGGCCTTGTGATCGTAGTGCCCGAGGTCCACTTAGGACCGAGGTTTGAATAGAGATTGCGAGTCGCAATCCAACCACACAGCGAGTACACCAAATGCCAGTTGGAACCCTACCGCTCTGCCAAACTTTGTCCGCGGGCCTAGGAGCCATAGTGGTCAAGGCGCCAACATTTGATTACTATACCTCGAGGTCCACCCCAGCTCAGTGTATCACCATCTGATGAGTCCAAAGTGGGACGAAACCGGTCATGTGGTCTCAGGTTTGGGAGGAGCAACACTGAACCACCAATTCGGTTACGGTCCTTGTGATCGTAATGGCCGGGGTCCACTTAAATAAATGAATAAATAAATATTTTTTTCTTGAATATGCGAAGTACGGTAATTGAGGCATGATCAGGTATGTACAGGTGTACAAAAGTTTTATGGGTACTGTATTGACAATATAAACTTTTTCATATGTCCACGCTTGGAACGGTGCAATGGTGAACATGCGAAACAACGATTTGTTTGTAGTGGGATTGGGTCCATTTGTTTGAACGTGATCGCTCTGCATTATATCGCATTTATACCTCGACTATTAATAGATTGAGAATCCTGAGTGATCTATTGGAAGATAATTATTGAGGAAGCTATGCAGTATGATGATTCTAATTGAGCTGCCAGTGTGAAGTTATGGGCTGTAACTTTATTCGGTGGCGAGTCACATTCGCCACGCTGCAGTGTTGTTAAACGGACATTTGTGGCTTTTTTAGGGAGAACGCTTGCCAGGCCAAAACCCACCACGTCCTGAAACACAGCCGCCAATCCAATGAATGGCAAGTTGTAACTGGTTACGTTTCTTGTTGAACGTTTTTTGCTTCGTTATTCGCAGTCAAGTTGCGTCCCATTTTTCTGCTGACTGATGCGTTATGCGAGTGGCCATTGTGTGCCTGGGTCCTCTCCTGTGCCAGATCGGTAGGTCAGGAACTATGCATTCTTTCTGGATATGATGTGTTGATCATCTGCAGAACCACGTGAAGCCTCGAAGAATATACGTTGAAATATGTTGAAGCCTTGGAGGATAGGATAGGTTCCGAAGAAATAGAGCAGATACTCCGGGGTATGTAGTGAAATGGATTAGAAATAGGGGAAATCACGGCCAGTTGAGCGGTCAAAGCGGATTGAAGAGCATAGAATGACCGATTGTTCAAGCTTTGTATTGGTAGGGGAATGTGCCTCCCGTAGTCGAAATTCCTGTAGTCAAAAGATATGTGGAAGAGGTATGATTAGGTAAATTAAACTCAGTGGTTCATGCCGCGAAAGAATTGTACCATTGCAAGATATTGAATGATATGTCCGTTTAGAAAGTTGTAAAATGGTTGATAATTCTACGCTCATGTGCGGGAAAAGGAACTGTGGGGAGTGTAGTGTTGTCGAAACAGGCAACAATTCATTAGGGGCGTGTCGCCGTATATGTGACAGACGCAGGAGAAAAAGTAAGGAACCGAGGTCTGAATAGAGATTGCGAGTCGCAATCCAACCACACAGCGAGTACACCAAATGCCACTTACAAAACATTACCGCTGTGCAAAACGTTGCACGCGGACATGGGTGCCTTAGTATAGAGGCCGTCAAACTTTAAATATTCTCCCTCGAGGTCCACCCCAGCTCACGGTATCTCCATCTGATGAGTCCAAAGAAGGAAGAAACCGTTCATGGGGTCTCAGGGTAGGGAGGAGAAACACCGAACCACAAATTCGGTTAGGGTCCTTGTGATCGTAATGACCGAGGTCCACTTAGGACCGAGGTCTGAATAGAGATTGCGAGTCGCAATCCAACCACACAGCGAGTACACCAAATGCCACTTGGAACACTTTACCGCTGTGCCAAACGTTGCTCGTGGACCTAGGAGCCATAGTGGTCAGGGCGTCAACCTTTGAACACTATACCTCGAGGTCCACCCCAGCTCAGGGTATCTCCATCTGATGAGTCTAAAGGAAGACGAAACCGGTCATGGGGTCTCAGGGTTGGGAGGAGCAACACCGAATCACCAATTCGGTTACGGTCCTTGTGATCGTAATGACCGAGGTCCACTTAGGACCGAGGTCTGAATAGAGATTGCGAGTCGCAATCCAACCACACAGCGAGTACACCAAATGCCACTTGGAACACTTTACCGCTGTGCCAAACGTTGCTCGTGGACCTAGGAGCCATAGTGGTTAGGGCGTCAACCTTTGAACACTATACCTCGAGGTCCACCCCAGCTCAGGGTATCTCCATCTGATGAGTCTAAAGGAAGACGAAACCGGTCATGGGGTCTCAGGGTTGGGAGGAGCAACACCGAATCACCAATTCGGTTACGGTCCTTGTGATCGTAATGACCGAGGTCCACTTAGGACCGAGGTCTGAATAGAGATTGCGAGTCGCAATCCAACCACACAGCGAGTACACCAAATGCCACTTGGAACACTTTACCGCTGTGCCAAACGTTGCTCGTGGACCTAGGAGCCATAGTGGTCAGGGCGTCAACCTTTGAACACTATACCTCGAGGTCCACCCCAGCTCAGGGTATCTCCATCTGATGAGTCTAAAGGAAGACGAAACCGGTCATGGGGTCTCAGGGTTGGGAGGAGCAACACCGAATCACCAATTCGGTTACGGTCCTTGTGATCGTAATGACCGAGGTCCACTTAGGACCGAGGTCTGAATAGAGATTGCGAGTCGCAATCCAACCACACAGCGAGTACACCAAATGCCACTTGGAACACTTTACCGCTGTGCCAAACGTTGCTCGTGGACCTAGGAGCCATAGTGGTCAGGGCGTCAACCTTTGAACACTATACCTCGAGGTCCACCCCAGCTCAGGGTATCTCCATCTGATGAGTCTAAAGGAAGACGAAACCGGTCATGGGGTCTCAGGGTTGGGAGGAGCAACACCGAATCACCAATTCGGTTACGGTCCTTGTGATCGTAATGACCGAGGTCCACTTAGGACCGAGGTCTGAATAGAGATTGCGAGTCGCAATCCAACCACACAGCGAGTACACCAAATGCCACTTGGAACACTTTACCGCTGTGCCAAACGTTGCTCGTGGACCTAGGAGCCATAGTGGTCAGGGCGTCAACCTTTGAACACTATACCTCGAGGTCCACCCCAGCTCAGGGTATCTCCATCTGATGAGTCTAAAGGAAGACGAAACCGGTCATGGGGTCTCAGGGTTGGGAGGAGCAACACCGAATCACCAATTCGGTTACGGTCCTTGTGATCGTAATGACCGAGGTCCACTTAGGACCGAGGTCTGAATAGAGATTGCGAGTCGCAATCCAACCACACAGCGAGTACACCAAATGCCACTTGGAACACTTTACCGCTGTGCCAAACGTTGCTCGTGGACCTAGGAGCCATAGTGGTCAGGGCGTCAACCTTTGAACACTATACCTCGAGGTCCACCCCAGCTCAGGGTATCTCCATCTGATGAGTCTAAAGGAAGACGAAACCGGTCATGGGGTCTCAGGGTTGGGAGGAGCAACACCGAACCACCAATTCGGTTACGGTCCTTGTGATCGTAATGACCGAGGTCCACTTAGGACCGAGGTCTGAATAGAGATTGCGAGTCGCAATCCAACCACACAGCGAGTACACCAAATGCCACTTGGAACACTTTACCGCTGTGCCAAACGTTGCTCGTGGACCTAGGAGCCATAGTGGTCAGGGCGTCAACCTTTGAACACTATACCTCGAGGTCCACCCCAGCTCAGGGTATCTCCATCTGATGAGTCTAAAGGAAGACGAAACCGGTCATGGGGTCTCAGGGTTGGGAGGAGCAACACCGAATCACCAATTCGGTTACGGTCCTTGTGATCGTAATGACCGAGGTCCACTTAGGACCGAGGTCTGAATAGAGATTGCGAGTCGCAATCCAACCACACAGCGAGTACACCAAATGCCACTTGGAACACTTTACCGCTGTGCCAAACGTTGCTCGTGGACCTAGGAGCCATAGTGGTCAGGGCGTCAACCTTTGAACACTATACCTCGAGGTCCACCCCAGCTCAGGGTATCTCCATCTGATGAGTCTAAAGGAAGACGAAACCGGTCATGGGGTCTCAGGGTTGGGAGGAGCAACACCGAATCACCAATTCGGTTACGGTCCTTGTGATCGTAATGACCGAGGTCCACTTACGACCGAGGTCTGAATAGAGATTGCGAGTCGCAATCCAACCACACAGCGAGTACACCAAATGCCACTTGGAACACTTTACCGCTGTGCCAAACGTTGCTCGTGGACCTAGGAGCCATAGTGGTCAGGGCGTCAACCTTTGAACACTATACCTCGAGGTCCACCCCAGCTCAGGGTATCTCCATCTGATGAGTCTAAAGGAAGACGAAACCGGTCATGGGGTCTCAGGGTTGGGAGGAGCAACACCGAATCACCAATTCGGTTACGGTCCTTGTGATCGTAATGACCGAGGTCCACTTACGACCGAGGTCTGAATAGAGATTGCGAGTCGCAATCCAACCACACAGCGAGTACACCAAATGCCACTTGGAACACTTTACCGCTGTGCCAAACGTTGCTCGTGGACCTAGGAGCCATAGTGGTTAGGGCGTCAACCTTTGAACACTATACCTCGAGGTCCACCCCAGCTCAGGGTATCTCCATCTGATGAGTCTAAAGGAAGACGAAACCGGTCATGGGGTCTCAGGGTTGGGAGGAGCAACACCGAATCACCAATTCGGTTACGGTCCTTGTGATCGTAATGACCGAGGTCCACTTACGACCGAGGTCTGAATAGAGATTGCGAGTCGCAATCCAACCACACAGCGAGTACACCAAATGCCACTTGGAACACTTTACCGCTGTGCCAAACGTTGCTCGTGGACCTAGGAGCCATAGTGGTTAGGGCGTCAACCTTTGAACACTATACCTCGAGGTCCACCCCAGCTCAGGGTATCTCCATCTGATGAGTCTAAAGGAAGACGAAACCGGTCATGGGGTCTCAGGGTTGGGAGGAGCAACACCGAATCACCAATTCGGTTACGGTCCTTGTGATCGTAATGACCGAGGTCCACTTACGACCGAGGTCTGAATAGAGATTGCGAGTCGCAATCCAACCACACAGCGAGTACACCAAATGCCACTTGGAACACTATACCGCTGTGCCAAACGTTGCTCGTGGACCTAGGAGCCATAGTGGTCAGGGCGTCAACCTTTGAACACTATACCTCGAGGTCCACCCCAGCTCAGGGTATCTCCATCTGATGAGTCTAAAGGAAGACGAAACCGGTCATGGGGTCTCAGGGTTGGGAGGAGCAACACCGAATCACCAATTCGGTTACGGTCCTTGTGATCGTAATGACCGAGGTCCACTTACGACCGAGGTCTGAATAGAGATTGCGAGTCGCAATCCAACCACACAGCGAGTACACCAAATGCCACTTGGAACACTTTACCGCTGTGCCAAACGTTGCTCGTGGACCTAGGAGCCATAGTGGTTAGGGCGTCAACCTTTGAACACTATACCTCGAGGTCCACCCCAGCTCAGGGTATCTCCATCTGATGAGTCTAAAGGAAGACGAAACCGGTCATGGGGTCTCAGGGTTGGGAGGAGCAACACCGAATCACCAATTCGGTTACGGTCCTTGTGATCGTAATGACCGAGGTCCACTTAGGACCGAGGTCTGAATAGAGATTGCGAGTCGCAATCCAACCACACAGCGAGTACACCAAATGCCACTTGGAACACTTTACCGCTGTGCCAAACGTTGCTCGTGGACCTAGGAGCCATAGTGGTCAGGGCGTCAACCTTTGAACACTATACCTCGAGGTCCACCCCAGCTCAGGGTATCTCCATCTGATGAGTCTAAAGGAAGACGAAACCGGTCATGGGGTCTCAGGGTTGGGAGGAGCAACACCGAATCACCAATTCGGTTACGGTCCTTGTGATCGTAATGACCGAGGTCCACTTAGGACCGAGGTCTGAATAGAGATTGCGAGTCGCAATCCAACCACACAGCGAGTACACCAAATGCCACTTGGAACACTTTACCGCTGTGCCAAACGTTGCTCGTGGACCTAGGAGCCATAGTGGTCAGGGCGTCAACCTTTGAACACTATACCTCGAGGTCCACCCCAGCTCAGGGTATCTCCATCTGATGAGTCTAAAGGAAGACGAAACCGGTCATGGGGTCTCAGGGTTGGGAGGAGCAACACCGAATCACCAATTCGGTTACGGTCCTTGTGATCGTAATGACCGAGGTCCACTTAGGACCGAGGTCTGAATAGAGATTGCGAGTCGCAATCCAACCACACAGCGAGTACACCAAATGCCACTTGGAACACTTTACCGCTGTGCCAAACGTTGCTCGTGGACCTAGGAGCCATAGTGGTCAGGGCGTCAACCTTTGAACACTATACCTCGAGGTCCACCCCAGCTCAGGGTATCTCCATCTGATGAGTCTAAAGGAAGACGAAACCGGTCATGGGGTCTCAGGGTTGGGAGGAGCAACACCGAATCACCAATTCGGTTACGGTCCTTGTGATCGTAATGACCGAGGTCCACTTAGGACCGAGGTCTGAATAGAGATTGCGAGTCGCAATCCAACCACACAGCGAGTACACCAAATGCCACTTGGAACACTTTACCGCTGTGCCAAACGTTGCTCGTGGACCTAGGAGCCATAGTGGTCAGGGCGTCAACCTTTGAACACTATACCTCGAGGTCCACCCCAGCTCAGGGTATCTCCATCTGATGAGTCTAAAGGAAGACGAAACCGGTCATGGGGTCTCAGGTTTGGGAGGAGCAAGACCGAAATACAAATTAGTTTGCGGTCCTTGTGATCGTAATGAACGATGTCCACTTAGCACCGTAGTCTGAATGAAGATTGCGAGTCGCAATCCAATTACACAGCGAGTACACCAAATGCCACTTGGAACACTTTACCGCTGTGCCAAACGTTGCTCGTGGACCTAGGAGCCATAGTGGTCAGGGCGTCAACCTTTGAACACTATACCTCGAGGTCCACCCCAGCTCAGGGTATCTCCATCTGATGAGTCTAAAGGAAGACGAAACCGGTCATGGGGTCTCAGGGTTGGGAGGAGCAACACCGAATCACCAATTCGGTTACGGTCCTTGTGATCGTAATGACCGAGGTCCACTTACGACCGAGGTCTGAATAGAGATTGCGAGTCGCAATCCAACCACACAGCGAGTACACCAAATGCCACTTGGAACACTTTACCGCTGTGCCAAACGTTGCTCGTGGACCTAGGAGCCATAGTGGTCAGGGCGTCAACCTTTGAACACTATACCTCGAGGTCCACCCCAGCTCAGGGTATCTCCATCTGATGAGTCTAAAGGAAGACGAAACCGGTCATGGGGTCTCAGGGTTGGGAGGAGCAACACCGAATCACCAATTCGGTTACGGTCCTTGTGATCGTAATGACCGAGGTCCACTTAGGACCGAGGTCTGAATAGAGATTGCGAGTCGCAATCCAACCACACAGCGAGTACACCAAATGCCACTTGGAACACTTTACCGCTGTGCCAAACGTTGCTCGTGGACCTAGGAGCCATAGTGGTCAGGGCGTCAACCTTTGAACACTATACCTCGAGGTCCACCCCAGCTCAGGGTATCTCCATCTGATGAGTCTAAAGGAAGACGAAACCGGTCATGGGGTCTCAGGGTTGGGAGGAGCAACACCGAATCACCAATTCGGTTACGGTCCTTGTGATCGTAATGACCGAGGTCCACTTAGGACCGAGGTCTGAATAGAGATTGCGAGACGCAATCCAACCACACAGCGAGTACACCAAATGCCACTTGGAACACTTTACCGCTGTGCCAAACGTTGCTCGTGGACCTAGGAGCCATAGTGGTCAGGGCGTCAACCTTTGAACACTATACCTCGAGGTCTACCCCAGCTCAGGGTATCTCCATCTGATGAGTCTAAAGGAAGACGAAACCGGTCATGGGGTCTCAGGGTTGGGAGGAGCAACACCGAATCACCAATTCGGTTACGGTCCTTGTGATCGTAATGACCGAGGTCCACTTAGGACCGAGGTCTGAATAGAGATTGCGAGTCGCAATCCAACCACACAGCGAGTACACCAAATGCCACTTGGAACACTTTACCGCTGTGCCAAACGTTGCTCGTGGACCTAGGAGCCATAGTGGTCAGGGCGTCAACCTTTGAACACTATACCTCGAGGTCCACCCCAGCTCAGGGTATCTCCATCTGATGAGTCTAAAGGAAGACGAAACCGGTCATGGGGTCTCAGGGTTGGGAGGAGCAACACCGAATCACCAATTCGGTTACGGTCCTTGTGATCGTAATGACCGAGGTCCACTTACGACCGAGGTCTGAATAGAGATTGCGAGTCGCAATCCAACCACACAGCGAGTACACCAAATGCCACTTGGAACACTTTACCGCTGTGCCAAACGTTGCTCGTGGACCTAGGAGCCATAGTGGTCAGGGCGTCAACCTTTGAACACTATACCTCGAGGTCCACCCCAGCTCAGGGTATCTCCATCTGATGAGTCTAAAGGAAGACGAAACCGGTCATGGGGTCTCAGGGTTGGGAGGAGCAACACCGAATCACCAATTCGGTTACGGTCCTTGTGATCGTAATGAACGATGTCCACTTAGCACCGTAGTCTGAATGAAGATTGCGAGTCGCAATCCAATTACACAGAGAGTACACCAAATGGCACTTGGAACACTTTACCGCTGTGCCAAACGTTGCTCGCGGACCTAGGAGCCATAGTGATCAGTGCGTCAACCTTTAACACTATACTTCGAGGTCCCCCCAAGCTTAGGTTAACTCTATCTGATGATTCCATTGGAGGACGATACCTGTCATGGTGCCTAAGGGTTGGGAGGAGCAACTCCGAACCACAAATTCGGTTACGGTCCTTGTGATCGTAATGACCGAGGTCCACTTAGGACGGACGTCTGAAGAGAGATTGCGAGTCGCAATCCAACCAAACAGACAGTACACCAAATTCCACTTGGGACACTTTACCGCTGTGCCAATCGTTGCTCGCGGACATAGGATCCATAGTGGTCAGGGCCTCATCGTTCGAAAAATATCCCCCGGGGACCAACCCAGTGCAGGGTATCTTCATCAGATGAAATCTAAAGAAGTCGAAACCGGTCATGGGGTCTCAATTTAGGATAGATTAACACCGATTCACAACTTGGATACGGTCTTTGTGATCGTAATATCGGAGGTCCACTTAGGACCGAGGTCTGAATAGAGATTGCGAGTCGCAATCCAACCACACAGCGAGTACACCAAATGCCACTTGGAACACTTTATCGCTGTGCCAAACGTTGCTCGCGGACCTTGGAGCCATAGTGGTCATGGTTTCAACATATGAAAACTATTCCTCAAAGTCCACCCAAGCTCAAGGAATCTCCATCTGGCGATACCAAAGGATGAAGTATCCGGTCATGGAGTCTCAGCTTTGGGAGGAGCAAGACCGAAATACAAATTAGTTTGCGGTCCTTGTGATCGTAATGAACGATG